>DWTO01000505.1:0-20833 GCA_018244755.1 Jemadia pseudognetus | reverse complement strand
ATTTTACTGATTGCATTTTTGGCATCAGTATCGATCCCTAATCACCCCCTGATAGTTGTTTTGAAAATATATTTCATCTACACAATTGATCTCTCTACAGATTTATTATAAGTATAGAAGATAATTGATCAAACGTATAACAATTAGCAAATAGCAAATCTGATGCATAAAGCATTCCATGCAAGTTAACAATTTTTCTTTGTCTTTATTATAATTCTGTAAATAAACATGGTTTTATTATACGAATTCGAATTTACAGAATTAATGTTATAAAAATCAGTAAAATTATTTTTTATTTTAACTACTCGTAACTATTAACAATCTCGACTAATCAGTAAAAATATACGGGTAGGACAACGACAATTCTAAGCATTATCTAATATAAAATGAATCTTACGTTGGTAACATTGTACATTCGTACACAGTACATGCGTGTGTACGAGAAGAAAAGCTTCGAAGGGATATATTTTAAGATATCATCCTTCAACCTCAACCTTCAAGCAAAGTCAAGTATCGTGATTTTTACACGTTTTTTGTTAACGAAACCGTTCAAATTTACTGAAGCGTATTACATAAACAAATATCTTTCATGGCGATCGAAGCTATCCAGCGCAGCTAAGCCAGTTTAACAGCCTGACTCAGCGGTAAAATATCTGAGGGAAACCGTGTTTTCATAATAGCCTGCCGCGTCATCTTCCGCCTATTGACCCTCGAGGGGTCACTAACCTTGACATTCCGTGAAGACATGTATATGACACCACGTCTTGTATAAATTCGCTTGTGTCCTATCCCATATAGTAAAGTTTATAAAATATGGTCAGAGAAACTTTGATAGAAACTTCTAGATTAAAATCACATAGATCAGTTTTTGAACAACAACAGTATGAATTACAAAGAATAGTTCGAAATCAATTCCTAGAAATATGAAATTCTGGAGGCATGGCGGCAAACGATAATTTAAATATGTTTTTTTAATTTTCCACGATCGAAGTCGCGTTTAACAATTAATTATACAAATGAAAATACCCTGTTTCATGCGAATATAGAATTGAGGAATAAATTCATAATATATTGTTCCCATCAGAATAATAGTATCTTTAACCATTTCTTTGTTCTACAACATCGATCTATATTCAAAGCCTTTTAACAAATACATCTCGAAAGTACGGAACCGGTCCCGAACGCGGCCAGACGTCTGAATGTTCAAATAAAAGGGTTGAAATGTTAAATCTACGTTATTGGTGCTACAGTGCTCTACGGGGGGCTCGAAATCCTAAATATACGAGCATTTAGCATCCCCGCTTGATCCCTTATTTATAGCGTTCGTCAGTATAAATAATTTTCGCGGACGAACATGCCGCAGGATTAATTTGAACATGAAAATCACAATGGCGGACGAGTTGGAAACTTTACGAGCACTGTCGGCGTGGACGCGGCTGTAGTTTATTCCGAAAAGCCGGATTTCGACGCGGTTCGTTATTAAACAAGTACAAGTATCTAGTTTCGCTGAGGATTACCTGATCTGACGTTTATTGTTCACGGGTCTAGCGTCGGTTAAACACCGTGTAATAAGCGATTTTTTGTATTTTGAGTTTACTTATTTCACTAGAATTGAGTGTAAATTTGTTGTACGTAAATAGCGGCTATGATAGCAAATTGATGTTAAGTGGTTAATGTAATCGCGGCAAATTCAGATAACTCATTATGCAGTCGTAATATTAGTAGTTTTACATGAAATATGTGTAAAATATTAGTACAGTAATCATAGCGATAGCTAAATTTTTTATAAAATTTGCTCTCATTTTTTATTACGTTTCACTATCGTTCCTATATTTCCAACGTATGTTTGAAAACCCAGCTGACTAAAACTTGTATAAAACATCGGCTATACTGAATAAGTTACATGGTATGTTGATTTATTGCTTATTGTACCGCATATTTTATTTCACAAACGACAAATGAAGAGTTACAAACATAAAATATGCACAACTCTGTCATCGTTTTATTTTATGTTCCACTCAATATAATAGTATTATTTCTAAATAATACGTAACATCGAAAACATAGTGAACATTTATCTAGGTAGATTAAGAAGTTGTACAGTCTACCTTAATAACTTATAATACTTTCTAATGAACAATTAAAAAACACATCTTTAATTTGACCATAAAATCACAAATTTAATTTTAACTTTCTTACACAACTGGATAATTAAATACAAGTAATAATAATTTAATAAGTCCCAATATTAGATAAGTATATTAACAAAATAACAACCCTTGTATGCGAATTAAGTTCGTGCACAAAAAGTCATATCAACTCGAACACAGACAGTCAATCACTAAATGAATTGTTCAATAGATTGCCACCTATCTACGCTAAAGGGGTTTGATTTCCGGTGGACGCAAGTGTTTGCATTGCAAATGTTTGTTCTGGTCTGTGTTTATTGTCCGCGTGTCGTTGTTTACGTTTTTGAATGTTTCACGGACCGACAGCTGACCTGTTCGTTTTGAAATACTTCTTGGTAGTTTTTTCACAAACATAACATCACACCTGTAATCCCGGAAGAGGTAGGCAAAAGAGTGTAGTACACTCCCAAATGACCATTAACTACGTACTATTGTACTTGATTCACAGAGGTGCCATACTCATATGTAGAAGACCAAAGAACGAAAACCAGTTCCACATTACACTTATTATATAGTTACCTACATATTTCTGCCCTTCATATGATTAAATATGTCTATACATCCCACTAAACCTTAACTCATAATAACCATTTCGTTATACCCAAAAAGAGCCTAATAATACCTGTACCTATCCGTCACACAAAATTAATGTTACGTATTGTATTACTTTAAACGAGTGAAACTCAAGGGGCGAAAAAAATATAGACGTGTTGAAACTTTCTATCACAACATGAAAGTCGCTTCGCATTCATCCAATGCGATTGGGGGAACAAGCCGGGAAGACGCAATCCCTCTGATTTATTTTGCCTTCCTCGCGCACTGGAGGTAACTTGTCGTAATACGAACGTGCTGTTGAATCTCATTACTAAAGCAGTTGTGATACAACGAATCGAAATAACGTTATCAAGTATCTGAGAAGTAAATACAATGTTTCATATATTTTACATTAAATACATCTTAAGCAATGATACAAACAATTGTTATTACGATACGAAACTTACTAAAATATTTCATTTTCAATAATCCAAGTATTATATGAATTCATTTTACAAAACACGTAGTGCACTTTATAGAAAAACATTATCTTTTTTACTAACCTCAAAACATTTATGTAGCCAAGTCGCAAAATTCCGAACGAGTGTGCAATAAACCCCTCACGAGGGACACTACGCTCGTAGCTAGAAGACACATCCTCTACGGCTACGTTTGCTACGATCCTGGCGTGTATATACAGGGTGATTAATGTTTGCCAGTAAAGAAAGTTGTCAGACATGTTTAATGTTAATTAATCACTTACACTTTGCTATTACGTGGATTATATAGTTCTGTATTTAAACAATACACGGATAAATGTCGGAGCCGCCAGTGGATAGCAGTTGTGGTCTGCATTCCTGAACGCGTTTGCTCGAAGTAGGGATTACAGACAAAAACGGGTCTAAGGAGGCATATGTCCAGCAGAGGACAGCTGATAATAATAGTTTGTTCTAGCTATGTGATTCGCGTTTATTATAAAAAGTCATTTATTACTAACCTTTTGTAAATGTTTTCTTGTTCATATATCCATCAACTTACGACTGTCCAACTACAACATAATGACTAACTATATTTTCTAGGTGTAGTATTGTCCAGCGAGTCGCAATTTTGTTTTTACTGTATAAAATAAAACATAGAAGCAAATCTCGTTTAACGCTACGACGCGCTACGTGGCGGACAGACGAGCTGCGACCAACGGGAACGTCGTGTTAGAGGAATCACACTACAGGACCTATAGCTGATGCCCGCGACTTCGTATGCATTATGATATCAAAAATATATTTTACGTACGTAGAAGAAAACACAAATATTTAAAATTTTAGTTTCAGAACGAAAAAATGTCAACGTCGGTAACAGGAAACTTATGCGTGTAACGACTGCAATGTGTAACTTCTTAATATAACGGCTTTGTGGTACCTTCTTTATGCACTATTTCTTATGTTTAATTTTATGTTCATTCATTCATCATCAAACTTTTTATTATTTTACGATTGACCATAAGCCTTCTCTCAAAATGTAATGAAATTAGACTATAGCCTGCCACGCCAGCCAATTGCGGTTTAGTGTAAGAAAACATTACGAACAACTCTAAGATGTGCAGGTTTTCTCACAACGTAATCCTTCACAGTTGCAGTAAGAAAAATAAAATCTTATAACACACACTTCCTGCATTTTAACAAAGTAATGTTTGAAAAAAAACGTAACTCACGCCTGTAATCCCCAAAGAGGTAGGCAGAAGAATGTATGTAGTACACTCCCAACGATCACCAGTTACGTTTACGTCCCACTATGGATGGACTATAGGTGGTGAGCTTTATGCTACGCATCGGGCACATTTCCAGTCTCCGAGCCACTACTAGAAAATCTAAATTAGAAAAACCTGATGGCGCCCGATCCGGGATTTGAACCCAGGACCTCCCGATAAGCAGTCGCGCTTCCAACCACCACGACCAACGAGGCAGTCAACGTTTGAATAAATCAATAAAATTATATATTCAAATCGGCGTTCTGTTTTTACATGGTTTCTGGATTTTTTTCTCACTCGTACATAACATATATTTGCTAAATGAAATTTTGATTAAATATTTAGGCAGGTACTTGCACATAACGTTTGAATTGTATATACAGTGTTACATGCATCGATGTTGTGCCAAGTAATCGCACTAAATACGCAGCGTAATCCTGATTAGGTGTATTATTATAATGACAGATCTTAAGACCGCTTGGATTAAGGAGATCTAGTGGTGCTGAGACAGACGGGAGCCGCTGAAAAAATTGGCAATGTAACAATACAGTAGTGACTGGGATTTATAACTTAAATCGTTTTTGGCGCTAGACAGTGGTGGTATCATTTTAAGTTCAAAGACAACGAGTACAATGACCTTAGAAACAACAGGGGCTGTTTACCAGCGCTAAAAGTGAAATCCTCACGATTGATTTGTTACCAGAAAATAATATTGTCCCTGAGCTTGTACAATATATGTTATCACTTTGTATAATAGATTTGTAACGGCATAAATTATGTTGCTTAACGCAAAATTTTAGTTCATAAGGATGCATTAATCCAACTTAACAAGAGAGTTAAATTTCCTATAGAAAAGTGGAGCAAGTCTGGTGACTTGTAACAATGAATCTTAGTTTAAAAAACATTTAATTGTGACATTTTGAGAATCTATCGCACTGTACTTATGACATTATAAAAATCAATCTGACTTTAAGTTACATCGTATAAAATCTATCGTATAAAATCAATCTCATTGTATTTATAATATCATAAATATCAATCTTACATGATATACATATGTCAAATTACATACGACGTTAAGCTGCTTATAAATTATTTTTATACAACTAACATATGCACACTAATTACTAAATCAAAATTACATTTACGATACGAGAAAAAAAAAATTATAAATAATTGCTGCAAACATCTGGGAGCCTGCCGGAAGTGAGTAACGCGATAATAGTACTAACGACATAATTTGATATACGAAGTCATTTTTCACGCCCGACCGCTCTCAGATCCCACATCTCGAAAGCGAGGGTGAGAAAATTGCAACTGCAGATTGCCGAACGCTTTTACTTTAGGCTTTACGCAGATGGGCAAAGTTCAACATTTGATATAATGCAACATTTCCCAGCGTTATATTATTCTTTGCTGCACACATACATCATCAAACCCTTTACTCTTTCACTTTTGGAAACAGGTCTTCTCTCAGGATGCGAAGGTTTAAAATCATAGCTATGCTAGCTCAGTACAGGTTAGCGTGCTTCACACACTTTAGAGAACATTAAGGAAAAGTTTAAACTGTGCAAGTTTCCTCACAATATTTTTCTCATCCTGTACAACACATAATATTGAACTTTAAAAGACATAATTGTGTAAAGAGAGGCGCCGGTGACCCTCGGATTAGGAGACAGAATTCAAAGTCATTATGTAAATTAAAAATGTATGTGAAATATTGTCATTGAATCATTATTACTTATAATGTGCCTTAAGCATTTTGAAGCTACCTTTTAAATAGTGTACAAAATATTAAGTTTTTAAGCATGTACACCTTACAACACATGACATAGCGTGTTTTTAAACTAATAGTCGCAAAATATTACTCCAAAGCTCATTATATTTAGTCACATGCTTTTGTGCTTTATAAGTTCTACCGAAAATTACTTAATGTATGTTATGCAAATGAGGGGCGGAATCAGACGTACTCAAAAATCATTTATCATTCAGCAAATGATCGTTTGAAGAGTTCCCTCCATGTCTTGGCACGTCAGCGAAAACGTTCAGCACTTCAGTGCACATCTTGTGTGGCGCAGGTGCGGAGGGGAGCTCCTCGGCGAGGGTGGAGAGGACTTGTCGATTTAGACGGTATCACATTATTAAATAGTAAGCTTTATTAAGCAGTAGTATACGTATACAAATTTTTATTGTTATATTTTACTGTATGGAGTAATATTGGCCACGTAGATATCTAGTCGCTAGTACATATGTAGTCTGAAATGTTAGCGCATGTGCGACTTTTTCAAATAGTACAGTTCCGTTTCAAAGCTACTCACCAAGTAAATAAAAAGTTTCCTTGCAATGAAAAGCTATGTCAAATGTATTGCGAAAAAATGGACAAGAAATATCACGATAATACATGTCCATGTAAGTTAACACGAAACTTCTACAAAAAAGGCATTTAAAGCGGAACTTTAGTATATGCTTTACTAAATACATATATATTTGTTTGATAAGACTTTGTAGACATAATACTGAGATTATACCGTAATACATTGTTTTACTGACTAATAGGTAGCTTATTTTAATATTCTATTAAATTATTCGCCACAGAATATTTTCTCCTCACAGACGTACATGGTATAAAACCACTTAAAGTTGATGTCAACAATGTCATAACGTCCATATTTCAATGCTTATAAATACAACTATATAACAGGTATAAATACAAAACATCAAAAATGCTTAGGTGCTATCATGCAGCAGGTGCCGAGGGAGCTACCCCTGCGTACGGTAGGGGTGACTGCAGTCTTTATGCCGATTTAGACGCAGACGTTATGTGTCCTAGGGTTCTTATAACTGTTATTGTTGCTGTAACACTTTCCGCTTTAGCATATAAGTTGTGTTAAATCATGTACTAACAAATAAGTGTGTACATTTACACAGTTAATTATAATATGAACATGTTTAGTTCCTCAGCCGTCCAGTTAACATAACACATACTCTGATTTTCTTTTACTAGTTCGATGTTTGTTTACGCTACGTTGTTACGTTGTTCTATTTATAATTGTTCACGTTCTGGCATACATGTATTCAAAATTTTAATTTAAATGTAGGATCATAAAATCAAAACGTTTCAATTGTATGTTAAATAATTAACAACTTATACGTTTGAAACTCATGAATGTTGTAATTACTTAAGATCACAAATCTAACACAATAACGAGCTTACATATTTTGACAGATTAATTGTACAAACGATAACTGTGATAAATGTGTGTTTCCAATTTACGACTTCACCCCAAACTCGTAAGTGCTCACTGTTATCAAACCAATCATTTCCAACTTCCAATTAACGGTAAGAATACTATTGATGTTTATACATATATTAAAATTTATGCATATTTATGTTATTATTTTATTTGATGTTACATTCCCTAAATACTATTGTATATCAACAAAATAAATACAATATTAAAAAATTTGTAATTGTCTTCTGAAATTTGATCACAATACTAATAATTGTTAAAAGACTTAAAATATTTTGAATAATAAACAACTTGATTTAATGAAAAGAAACGAATTAAAAGAAATTAAATGTTAAACGTTAAACCGTTAACATTCTATAATAAAAGAATAAATGCCAAGTTTTAATTGATAAACCCATTTGTACGGTTTTATTCAACAAATAAATTGCATAAAACTTACTCATTAAAAGTTATTCAACAATGCGAACGCATTAAAATCGTGCATCCAACGGCCGACGTAGTTTGAGGCAAATTGTTTTATCATTGTTTGAAGTAATAAAAACTTGTTTCCATTGGCTTGTTGCTAAAAACTTTCCAGACAGAGTGGTGTACCTATCCGCTCAAATTGCGAAGTGTCGGTAATCACGAAAACCGGAAATCATTTTGCTAAAGACGGTACAAGGCTAATGCGGTTAGGATTCGACTTCGCTTCTAAAGGTTTCTTTAATACATAGATATACCGACTAACTGACAATATATTTAGTGGTCATGGTCGCCAAAGGGCATAGGGAACACTAGAAGCGTCACTAATGCGTTGTCAACCCTAAACTATCGCCTATGGCGTAGCCGCCCGCAATCACTGTGATGACTCACTTTCACACTATTAGAACGCAAATAGAATATTGTTACAAAAAATAGCGCAATCATATTATGTGCACAGTTTTATTAAAGGATATTAATGTAAAATGAATTTTAATATCACCATGAAGAACAACAATGAGAACTTTATTAAAAATTTGCAGTAATAACTCGGAATAATAACTGCGGATTAGTGCTTAATGCATAGCAACAGGTTCATCCCCTATTCCATAGTGGGATGTAATGGTAACTGCTGAAACCTGGGAGTGTACCTCACTGTGCTTACCTCTCCGTGGATTACAGGCCTGATATTCCTTTTTTCTTTAACTGAAATATTGAATAATCTAATAAATACTTGCCATAACGTGAATCAATTGTTAAGTGTAATAACAAATATTTTTTTTTTGCGACAGATCATCTACCTACTATATGAAGTCGCTTACCAAAGTAAGAACTCATAAAGCAGCAAGAATGCATTATCCATTTCATTTAACAACCAAATTTCTACATCTGAAATTTTATAACTTGGCCAATCTTCTTAACAAATTATTTTCGAAAGTAAATATCGACAGCATATCGACGAAAGCATTTTCGTTATACTTAGTCGTAACACGCGGTGCATCGAGCTCCCGATTGCACTGTCAATCATACCGCGGAACCAGCTCTGAACACCAAGTACTTTCAACTAGCGCAAATAATTAGGGCTGCTAGTTGCTAAGAATTAACAGATATAATAATTATGTCACTAAATATTAATTTACACAGTTATATGTACTCGTACGTACGTAGATTTGCAATAAAACAGAAAAAATATTGCATAAATATTTTATTACGATATGACATATGACATTATAATAAATACAATATTAAACTATACTTTTTCACAGCGTACTTTTTTCATTAAGTCGACGGTAAAGGTTCTTTTAATACAACTTTTATTTTCAGTCCTTTTGCATATCCCAACCGAATTCACAAGCCGCTCCGCCAGCCCTACCGTACGTCTAATCTCACATCCTGTTCAAACTTAACGCGCGAGAACGAGACAGCAAGACACACACCAAATCAAATTGGCAACGGATATTTGTTCCGGAACTTATTTACTGCTCCAACAGCGACGCGATTTCATTTTCATATGCATGTTAATGTATGTTAACACGTGGCTCTGACGTCTTCACAAGCGCGGGAAATGTGAGAACGTAAAGCCTCACATGAATATTGAAATTCCATACACGTTTTGTATGAGTATTGGAATTGGATATTGTCATAGTTAATTAAAAACTATTTGCGTCACTCAAATTTGTAATGAGTTTATTTATACCTACATATATAATTTACGAATTTGTTTCATGTAAGAGATGTTAGTACCTAAATACTTTACGTATTACGAGTACACAAAATGTTAAGTTTTAAACTTGTTACGCGTCTTTTTTTTTCATCAAGCATTCTGAGAATCTATTTTTTTTGCAGCAATGGATGGATAAAATATAAGCGTACAAGAACAAACAATTCAACACATTTTATACCACATTGTTTTTTTTTAATTTAACCTTAAAAAATTATATATCCCAAGTGACTTACTGCTTTAAGCAAAGAAACATATATTAATTATTTTATAATATAATTAACGTAAAAAAATTACATAACAATATTTGTCAGGTGTATAACTTGAACACGAGCATATGTTCAGTGGAGAGATTATGTAAACCGCATTATTATGACCGGGATTAATTTCAAGGGAAGTCTCAAACAACTCTAACTGCTCTAACAAGCCCGCGCGATGCCAAAGTTGGTCTCCGTTTGTATAAGAAAATAAACTTCACGAACTTGCGGTGCTAACTTTACTTTTTTGTTTTGAACTGAGCAACAGTCTCTATGCTGAGAAATCTTAAAATTACTATTATACTTCAGAATATTAAAGTTGGTGAATGTTACGGTGAACTGTGTTTTGAAAGATATTCAATATTAATTTAATAATATTTTTTATCGGAACTCAAAATTATTTTAAGACACGCAAAGCTATTATAATCTATTTTAAGACATTTAACTTCTGTGTCCTTATCATAAATTGCTTTTTTTTATTTATAACAAGTATTCCAATAATAATACGCTTCTGCATAATAACATTTAAGTTCTATTTAGAATTACGAATTAATCACTCACAATTTGTTCTCATCGAATGAACTAGTGAATGAATTATATTCTTCAATATGCACATGTAATATATTATTATTTTAGCATTAACATACTTTTGAATTTATAGCTTTCATTACATTTACAGCGTATAATTTATTGTGTCTATGTTTATAGGTTGTATTTATTATTTACAACAGAAGATATTACAATGTAATGCACTAACATACCATCATCACACGTATTTGCCCGGGGGTTGGTCAGAGGCGTGTGACCACCAGATTGTGTGTACTAAGATTCTTAGAAGCTAAATTATTATCTCCTAAGAAATATTACTCATAAATCAATCCCGTACAAATTGTATCTACATTTATAATAAGTAAATTATTTCTTAAATGTATAAAAGCAAAAGAGGTTGTACATTATTTTAAATACAATACACTTTTCACACAGCATTTAACCACTCGGTGGCAGTTTTCAATAGATTCTCCTTTTCGTCCATTTAGCGGACGCCGCAAAGGCATGACAAATCATTTACGAAGCTTTTCATAATTGGAGTCCGGCGTGGATATTCAGCGAAGGCCGCTATAGAATCCGTATGCCATCAAAGCTTGCTTTTAGGGGGAATACAAAAAGGAAAATCGTATAACGAGCCGCCCCTCACGAACGGACAGACTGAAACATGGGCTGCATTCACTAGTAATGAATGCACGACCTTAGCCCTGACGGGAACTAATTCGACACTGGAACACCAGTGGACAGGACTGAAATATTCGGCTGGTGCTATCACAACCGATGCAGGTATTCTGACCTATAACGCGCAATTATAAAATATTTGGCTAATTTTTAAATATTTGAAACTGAAATTTACTGTCCATTTCATGAGTGTTGTAAACTTTTGGATTACTTACAAGAAACTAAAAGTCCTATTCGACTTTGGATAGAACTTCTATCCATATCAACATCAAAAATTAATAAACAGTGTTAGACCATTTCCAACTTGTGCAATATTATAATTCATCTGAAATATTTAAGAAGGATTTTAAATCAAGATTGCCGTTAACTGCAAATCAACTACATAACTAAAATATACACTGTTAAAAGTATGCATATTAGTTTTCGCCATGTCATGTTTTATCCCGAATTTCCCATCTGGAAGACAGTTTTAGGGATACGGGGGCATATAAAACGTTTATTAATGCATAATTGGGGGTTGAAAACAAGAAAACAACATTTGAAGGGTAGGGTTCGGGTCGTAAAAGGCTCTTGACCACTGATATTTAAAATTCCTTCCAGACCCAGAAATTCCCGTTATATCCTGCACGGATGAATTTGTAAATGCTACACACTTTCGCTTTGCCCTTACCTTGTAGTTGTCAATAATAAAACAGGTAGATCTACGAATATACAGGTAGATATACGATAATATAATAAATTAAAATCTTCTCAAATCCTCCCCAAATAATTTCCGTTAGATGTATATTTTAATGTATTGTAGATATATAATACTTGCTTTGATGTTAAACATTTCTTTAGGCGCTCATTTCAAAGCAACTCCTTATAATTTTTATTCCTGTAGTGAGTACTTATCATCGAACAGTAATAAAAATAACACGTCAGTGAATGACAGCCATGTTTAATAAGCAAATTAAACTTAAATAACAAACGTTTATAACAAAACAAAATATTAAAGGTATTTCATAATACTCGTATCTAAAACATTCACTAATAAATGGAGGTTACTTAAAAAGGAGACTCGCTGATGCCTAGGTTGCTCAATAATTATTATTAGTATTTTTGTTATATAGTATATTTTGTTATATAGTATTTGTTATATAGTTTGTATAGTATTTGTAAACGTAGCTGGTGAAACGTGGGAGTGTACTAAACCCCTCTGCCTACCTCTTCGGGGATAAAAGGCGTGATGCTACGTAACAGTTACAAGAAAAGGCGTGAGGAAAATATTTTTTTAATCTACCATAGCAATACACAAAACCAGCTAATTGTAACAATGCTGTAATACAAAATAGGTACATACAGTTCTCCGCAACGCCACGAGTGTAGTTAGGCGTGCTACTTGCGTAATTACTGGCTTTTTGTTCCTCACCGCCCACTATTGTTCTATTATAGTCGCGAAATGAGCTGAACTGACCCACTGCTGCTAGTTGTACACTTGTGTTTCAACTTAGTGAAATTGAAAATATTGTACGTACCGGACACATATCCAGACTCCGAGACACAAATAGAAAATCTAAATTAGAAAAATTTTGTGCCCGTGAATTGAATCCAGGACCTCCCGATCGGCAATCGCACTTGCAACCAACACGACCAACGAGGCAGTCATTTTATAACGTCCATAATTTTCATATTTTCACCTGCATTATTTTATACTGTATATTATGTTTAGTAACTTAAGTTAAAGTTGTTGGCGCCTACGTTACGACATTTATAGCAAAATTACTGTTGTTTATATTCCCAAGAGCCACACAAATAATATGAACGCGTTAGCTCCACACACCCGACATTCGGTGCTATGTCGTAAAACCATATCGCAAGCGATGTTTCTCGCGTAAAAATCGTCGTAAAATCACGTGAGAAAACACAGCCATCTTTGTTTTCGGCGGTAAATTTACGATTCACCCGATATTCAAGGGACGGGATTATTTAAAAGCCAAAGCTTTTTCGTCGCGGGAAAATTATGACAGATGAAATCCAAGGAGTGAAGATTCTGCGATGCGGGCTTTGCGGCGGAGACGGCGAGATCCCTGGAGCTTTGCCTCGGAGACGCGGGAAAACGTTTTTGTGCCCCCCGCACATATCAACTTGAATAGTTTCAATGTCTTTACTTTTTTGCTTTACCGTTATCTACGTGTAACCGTCGATTTAACGTTGACAGTGACAGTTTAAGGTGGTTCCCAAACGAATCTTTCAAAAACAGAGGGTTGTGAGCTAGCGTCGTAACTAAGATGTTTAAGATACTCTGTACACTGTATAAAATAACTTTACTCAACTTGTTTTGAACAGACTTGACAGAGATAAATAATGCTGCTCTATTGATGAGTACATTGATTTGATATGGTTTTGTTGACAATAGTGTCAAAGATGTAGGTAGTATCAAAGATAGGACGTGAACGTAACTGGTGAAACGTGGGAGTGGTTTGCATTCCTCTGCCTACGTCTTCGGGGATTACAGGCGTGAAGTTGCGAAGTTACGTAGTATCAAAGGTGACACAAATTTTAATATTCGAAATCATAGATTCTTTTTAAGTTCAATATACCCTCTCACAAAATGGACCTGTCTATTACAAATTCCACGCTAAATTTCTCGAAACCCGAGGGTGTGATACCAGACCCCTCTTATTCTGCTGACGTGGCATCTAGTGGCTTTACACGTCTGACAGATGGCCCGAGCCAAGCGTACTGAACTCAAGCACTTCGTGTGCAAAGGCTGCGTTAATGGATGCGTTAACTACTTTTATCTAATAGTATAACGTATGTATGTACTATGAAATTAATTATTAAAGTATTTACAGTATCTGTGTTTCAATTAAATTACTATAGGTAGTGTGTATTATGTCGTAACTTAATTGAACTTTTTCAACAAGACACTTATTTTTGTCCGTATTATTTTTTAATTAGTTGTTGCGTTTCATATAAATAACGACAGTCAAGTCAAAGTCATAAGGCTTTTCTACATGTATGTAATATTAATGCAAAAATATTAGCGCTCGTTAATAAATTTCCAATAATTTTAATGTTAATCTAACCATTAATAAAACGTTAACAACCCCATAGATAAGTACCTACCTACTATGTCTTACTAAATATATAATATTATTGATGTAATACACGAATGTCATAAATATTATTAAGATTTTTAATCTTGGTCATATCTATAATTCCATCTCTGATTTTATATATTATGTACCAGCTTAACCCACGTATGTTTATTCCCGATGTACCGATTAAGCTGAGACCTGTACAAGGTACGTCTTCATGAGCTCCTGCAGATTGACGCGAGGTCGCGGCTATTTCTCGGAAGCCGGTACGTATATAATCACGTGTATAAAAACACTCACGAAACGTTTAACTGTAAAATTCCCTGCGATTGAAGGGAATTCATGGAAGTCCTGGTAACAAGGGCGAAACGGGTAGTCAGTCTGTACTGAAAAAAATATACATTAATTAAGTCCGTATTGGATTCAACCATTTGTAATTTACTATCATAGTATCTTATTAAATATTAGACTAATTGTTAGGTTACAATTCTAACACATGACGTTGTTAAATGGCATAGCATAAAATTTTGTAATAGCAAATGTGATCTCAAGTTCCAAAATATATAAAATATTATTAACTACTGTTTATCTATTGGATCCCTATACGAAAACTATGAAATTCTTAAGTAAACCTTACTTCACGATGTCAATGTCATCAAAAGGGCCTGTAAACGGTTGTCCCTTCGGCTGCGCGTGACAGATAAAAACCAGTTTGAACTAGATATAAGCGGTTAGGTGTGGTATGCCTTCGTCAGCGTATTTGCTTACCCCGGAGCTATTTGCTCTTATACCCTAAAACTAACCTTCGAATGTATGGTGCAAACTGAAACAAAATAAATATTAACTGCTAGGAAATGAGCTTATGGTAAAGAAAGATATATATTTTTTTTGATATTACGAAAATATTAAACATAAACTACACAAACATTTAACATAAAATTATTCAGTCAATAACATAAATGTTTTATAGCTAGTTCTTCTGTCGATCCATTCATTCGTCTGGTTCTTCTTATAGTTTAGTTGGTCAACATCGTAATACGAGTATAATTAAATATAAATATAGGACTTTAAAAGCTGCATTGCCAAAATTGTACTGATTTACCCGCCTTCTCTTCTCACTCACATCCACAGTATTGATTCCACCTCCGCGTTTCCACTTTACATATTCCTTATTTTAGCATTATTTCGTTTCGGTGATCCTCTATTTGTCTTCCGTGATCTGCTGACAATAGTATCGAGAAAATTCTACGCAGGCGCTTTTACGGCCTTACATTCGCCTATTATGGTACCTATTAATTGGCATGAAATTGACTTAATGATTTGTAAACATAATATTACAGTTTAATTAGCAGTTATCGACTATTCGTAACTTGTTTACGTCATAACATTAAGTCTGGATGCGTTAAATGGAATTATAATAGAAAAAATATTACAAATGAATGAATTATTATTACTAATATTATTTTTATATATGAAACAATTAGAAATTTAGGTCGCTTATATTTCAGTAATTTAGATACCAAATATGTAATATAAACAAAAATTTAAGTTGAAGACATGAGTTTTAATGTTTTGTTAAAAATGTGTTTTACAAATGGCAATATTATAATATATAAAATATATTTTATTATTAAAGTGGATTTATATGTACTTACCAAATTTAACTCACGAGGTTTATGCTAAATTTAATGCACATGAATACATTAGACTTTTAGGAAACTATCGCTAACGCTATCTCCAGTCTCGTCAATTCACTACGCGGTGGTCTTTTTCTGAAAAATCTAGAGGACTTTTACTAACATTAATGTTCATTCCTAACAAGTGTTTTCACTTTGTTTCAAGATTTTGATTTGAATTGAAGATAAAAGTACAATTATGACTAAACCGGAATTCCCTATTTCAAATTGTCTAAAGTTGTAAAATCAATTATTTCTTTATGTAAAACGATTCCACAATATATGTAGCATACAATCATTTTAATTTAAAAAGTAACGCTTAGGTACATTAATATTTCTTAACGATATTTCAATGGCAAATGCATGTATATTTTAAGGTATTTACAGTTACAGTAAAAAGGGACAAGTGTAATTCTAATAATTTAGCTGAGTAATGCGAAGGTAGCAATACAAACGCATTTACTGAGAAGGGCAAGAGCGTGACGTGTGGTCACCCTCGCGGTCCGTAATGAAAATTCTTTTGGACAAACATTTGGACGGCAGTCCGGCGACAAGTCCGCCCAAATCGATTTAAACTGCTCTCAAACTGTAACACGCTGCAGTACTTAGCCAAAATTGGTCAAATAAAGTCACGAATGATTTAGTCTTTTAGACATGTGTGTATATTTAGGGACACAATCTAACTGTTTAAAAGGATTGGCTGATTACATACCATCAATCATCATTATCATCAATGCTTTTTGTCATCCCGCCGTTGAGCACGGGTTTCTCTAAGATGAAAGAAGTATTGAGACCAGTCGACCAAGCTGGCCCAAGTGAGGGTTCACGGACATATCACGCCTGAAAAAACAGTAGGGAATTCGAAGGTGTGCAAGTTCCCTTAAAATATATTATTCACCGTCGGTACTCAATTCAAAACCTGAAGATTTCTGTGCCATGCTGCACCGAGGATTTGTCGAAATGTGCCTGCAAAAACATACTAGAATTAAATTATAGCCGCGTAAAGTACGGTTGACTGCCTCGTTGATAGTGTTCGAGCGAACGAGAGGTCCTGAGTTCAAATCCTGAGTCGGGCATTATTGGGCTTTTTCAACATTGATTTTCTAGTCTGGAAATATAGTTTAATATAATATAGTCCCGGTGTATGGCAATAAGTCTACGTGAAACGTGGAAGTGTGCCTACCTCTTCAGTGATTAGAGGTGTGATGTCATGTTCATAAGATAATCTAAATAGATGTTTGATTAACGCATCTGACATGGTAAAAGCTAAGAATAATTTACGTATGTATGTTAAAGGATTTTAATATACGTAAAATCGTCTTAATTTTCGTTTGGTTTTTTTCTCCAAAATTAAACGTAATGACTAATAATAAATTTATTTACTTCAAATACAGTTTACACTTGCCAAATAAACCACTACAAATACAGAAATGCATCAATATTTAAGTGTAGCATTGTCAGCCGAGCTAGGTGACTGAACACCTATAATAGTTTTATTAAAGGCCGAAAGTTTTCAAACAGCAGTAGCAGTAGCGGATCGAGCTTAAGATAAATATTCTGTTATTTGTCATACAATTAACTCGTGTTTTCATTGGCAATTGCCCATACGAGTACAGTTCAGTAACCCTCGAGATGACAGAGAAGGGTGGCCCTATAGCCACATTTACTTTCTTTATTGTTACGTCTAATTCGACTGCCGACAATAAGAAAAGTTTTATGTTATTGCCTCTTGTCCGTCGGTACTTTGTTTGCAGTTTTATTACCTTATCAACAGTTATACATTATTACGAGTAATTCAAATCCAACTAATTTCTTCTAACTTTCACATACACACGAATAAAAAAAATTATGATGTATTAAATTGGTAGTATTATTATATATTATTATACCGTCCAGCCAGATCCTCGTGGGTATATAATTATATACTGTAATTATTTAGGTACATAATAATATTATAATAATAATATACCTACACCTAAAAACTTTGCGCGTCAATGTTTCCTACGTACTATAGTTAGATTTTCCTGTACACTATTACATGATTATTTAATTTTTTTGCAATAGAAGTATAGTTCAGTATTTATTATACCTTGTAACTAAGTGCTCGTGTCTGCCCTGCTTCTGTTCAACAGCAGCAATACATGCAACAGATAGATTCGTAAACTTGTAACCCGCGTACGAAGGGTACCAAAACCTTAAAAGATTCTGTAGCATATATGGTTCATAATATTTTGTTGTTTTAAAACTTTTTTTATTATTGTATTGTAAACAATCAAAATATTAAATTGTATAATTGTGCAAACGTACTTTGAATTAAAAGTAGAAGTACGATAGGTCTGTATGGACACAGATATTTGACACTCGATATTATCTGCCTACCCCATAAGGACCTAGCCTGTAAATATGTATGTAGATACTAGAAACTATGGTATAACATAAATTATCACGCAAGTCTAATAAATTAAACACAGAACTTGAACACGTGCGATGTATTCCGTTTTCCGACTGTAGTTAATGATTACAAATTAAATGCGTGTCTACCTACAATACCTATATTTTTATTACATTTTCACCATAATTTTTTCACATGTGAATGTGTATTAAAAAAAAAATTATATGGCTTAAATAATTCAACTGTGAATACACAATTCAGATAACTACAATTATGTTGACTTAGCTATAATAATTATGTTATGTTGAAATGAATGTTGAACATTAATTGATTTGCACATCCAATTAGATCACATACACACTCGTTGAACACGTCCTTCTCATTATCCGTTACAAATGACCCAATATATGTGTAAAGTTATATGATTTACAATTAATAATATGTAACTAAGCGTAACATCAAACCGCACTATAAAATAGGTGATGATCCTATTGCCATACACCGGGCATAAATGCAGACTCCGGGCAACTAATAGAAAATCTAAATTAAAAAAATCCAAGAGTGCCCGACCCGGGTATTGAACCCAAGAACTCTCGATCGGCAGTCGCCCTTACAACCAACACGGCCAACGGCGCAGTCTGTTATTGTTAAAATTTTGGTATTTTAAGAAATAGTATTTGTTATTTACTAAACTACCACATTACATGTTCCAGTTGTGACTCACATTCTGAATTTGTGTTCGGTGTACGGCAATAGCTATTGAATAGTGGGACGTGAGTGTTACTGGTGAAGCGCGGAAGTGTACTCCACTCCTCTACCTTCCCCTTCGGGGATTACAAGCGTAATGTTACGTAAAATTTCTTACTATTATTATACTTATTTATTACTATTATTCTACTTGATCCCCATAGATTCAATAGGGAGACATATAAATGAAGGCATACTAGTTTAAACAGTAGGTACCGGTCGTAGCGGTCCGTATACCGAGGTAAACGTTCATCACTAATTGGTTTGCAAATCCAATTAAATTGCCTCGGTACGCATTAAGCACGCCCAGCTCATTATTCATTACTAATGACTCGCCGTCTCAAGTCCGATGTTTCATTAACCAATAGAGATTTTTTTTAATTTTCGATCACACGCTTTGTTGCGTTCTATTGCACAGCGTAAATTTAAATTTCGAACTATTCAATAGCGGGAGTATTCTGCATACTCTTCTCTTATACGTGTGAAATTTGCGATTATAACAAGCGCTCGGCGTCCAACCTTAAAATGATTAAAGTTTGATGTCAATCATCAATAACCACTGTTCATATTCATCATCATCATCACGTTCCACTGGTGGACATAGGCGTACCGTGATGTGTGTTTGCCCATAATCCCCACGCTGGGCATGAGAGTTGGATCACTCATATTATTAGATACGAGTATACGTATTGACGATTTCTTCCTTTTCTCCTATCCTAACGTTGTCTGGTAGCGATCGCTTGTTAGCGATAAGACCGCCTTTTGTGTACTGTCCATTTGTCGACCGTATAATGTTTATTTTTCTCTGCCTATGGGTGTACAATAGAGAACAATTGTAGGTATTGTATTGTACGTAATGTAGTAACGTATTATCCTCACAAAGTACTAATAAGATGCATGTTCACATACTCGTATAGCGTGTAGATGTTCGGTAAGCCAGTACCGGCGAGGCTCCAAGCACACTTGTGTGCTTGTAGTGCACCATTCACCGAAGTCGACCTTTGTTCGCCTATCCACGAAGCATTGTTAGGAAAACTTGATTGCACTAACGCTCGCTATTAAGAGGATGTTCATAGCTCGGTTGGAGATATGCCGCACTTAATTTACCCCCACTATCCAGGAGGGTTGTATATTTTTCTAATTTCGTTGTTAAACTAAGTATTATGTAAAATGTCACGTTGCAGCTCCTTTTGAATGATTTAATTTCACCGCATTTTTGTTATTTCATATTCAATAAAACTATAAGAATTTTAATGTGTCGTTGGTTGAGTTAGTCGCTGGCGATAGTCTAATAAGAATTTTAAAATTGTCTACATACATAAATACCCAGTGTATGACGTTAGGCTCACCCCAATTCCACAATAGAACGTAAACGTAACTGGTGAAACGTGGGCGTGTACAACACTCCTCTGTTTACCTGCTCGGGGAATACAGACGTAATGTTAGGTTTTTTCTATGTAATTAAATAATAATTGGTATCTAAGAATAATTAGTAACAAAAACGGAGTTCTGCCACTAGCGATAAGACATCTAAGTGTGATTGGTGTCTCCGGA
>DWTO01000504.1:0-20844 GCA_018244755.1 Jemadia pseudognetus | reverse complement strand
TGTATATACATATACTCAACATATAATCATTTTTTTAATAATATCGATATATTTAATACAACAACTTTATCCATTAAACATCATCTAAGTATATTTTTTTATTACATCACTTGTATTTTTAATAGTGTAAATAATTTAATTTTTAATGCATGAAGTGTTCACTTCAAGAAGGACTTTTCACATACATAAGTACCATTTATTTAGACATATTTGTAATTAGTTATTTTATAGTGTTTTGTCCAGTTTAAAGAACCAATAAAATAGATAATTTGTCATTCATACATTCATTATTACAATATCTAACTATAAAATAAGTTATTTTATGAAACAAATGTTTCATTAGTAATTCTATAACAGCCACATTAGACATATTTTACCTGCAGTCATATCGTACATAATGAAATTCAAACGAACTTCGAAAAAAACGCGAAATTTATAAGCTGGTAGATATAGGTACCCACCTGAAGCGAAAAATAATAAAACAGTACAAAATGAAAAGAATCGCGTACCTTTATCTTTAGCAAAAAAGAGCTCAAATAAAAAAGGCGGTGATATAATTTATAGACAAACATTTTATCGTATCGAATGTACGTTATCTATACCGATTACCGATCGATCTGTACAGATACATAGTCAAAGTCAACGCGGAAAGCCGGTACGTAAACAAAAATAACACAAACTCTCTAGCCCACTCTGACACACTTACACTATAACATAAAACGCACCCAAAATAAAATTTTAAACGTAAATCGCATATAAATGCACTAAGATTTATTTATAAATCAGACTTACCAGCAACGACCGTATCACTCAAATCAAACTTCACTGGTTTCGGAAATTCTCGCAACTTTCGTCCGCTTAATTTTAATTCACCACTTAAATACGCATCTTCTAAAATTCTTTCTAAAGACTTCGTTAACTGACTATGAATATTATTGTGCCCGTTCATATTTACACTTGCACTTGGCCCTAACACGGCCATATTCTTTTGAACTAAAACGAAACTGACCAATTTGATGTTGTCTATACTATATAGAACGTCAGTCTTGCCAGTACTTAAAAGTAATTGTTTGACATGTCTTGTCTATGGATTATTTCGTTTTTTCAATTTAATACTGTCATTTTTCTTACTAGTTAGCTAAGAGGGGTTTAAATTTTATTTTAATATAAAATATCTAAATGTAATTTTATAGCACGTAGTCATAAGTAATCGCGAACAGGAAATTAAAATATTCGGCATTTTTTCTTCTGTATCCTAGCCTTGTGATAATGACAGTTGACAATGACTTTTTAACCTAGAATTACGGAGTTCCACTTTATTTCATACATTTTGTTAATTAATTAATTAATCTTGTAATTATCAGTTTAAGATGACTCTACTTAACATTTTTAGAATAATCAATCTACCTAGGCTTGCAAAAAAGTCTCACTTGACACAAATAGAGGTAAATTTAATGTCGAATAATAAATAATAATTTAGCTATTTTTTATATAATTTAATTACTTTATAGTACGTTAAAATATAATTGTTATTTGCAAGTGAAATTAATATTTAAACTATCCGATAAAAGTTACACAGAAGTATGTTATATATGTTCGTTTTTCTCGATATTTCAGTTATCTTTCTCGTCGTACGTGAAATATGCCGAACACAAGCCTCTGGAGAGGATCAGAAACATCGGCATATCTGCACATATCGATTCTGGAAAAACCACCCTTACAGAGCGAATATTATTCTATACAGGAAGAATTGATCAAATGCATGAGGTTAATTCTGTTTTTTTTTCACCTCCATAACTGCCATAACCTCACCCATCACCTCGGGTTACAGTACGTCATGGTGCTATTTGCGAGAGTCAAGTACATCAACATCTAGAAATAGAAGAAATTGTTTCCAGTTCCAGTGCTGCAATATTTCCGTATCAACTTTACAGTACACATTTATAGTATAATAATATCTGTCCTACCTCAGTTAATCAAAATCTTGACATCAAATGCATCTCTCAAAAAATGTTATCCTTTGTATTAATATCTTACTACAAATGTTTTAAGGTTAGAGGCAAAGACAATGTAGGAGCCGTAATGGACTCCATGGAGCTTGAGAGACAACGTGGCATAACCATCCAGTCAGCGGCCACATACACCATTTGGAAGGACCATAACATCAATATTATAGACACACCAGGGCACGTTGACTTCACAGTGGAAGTGGAACGAGCATTGAGGGTGCTGGATGGTGCTGTGCTGGTGCTGTGTGCAGTTGGAGGTGTTCAAAGCCAGACATTGACTGTCAACCGTCAGATGAAAAGATACAATGTGCCCTGTTTGGCATTTATAAACAAGTTAGACAGATTAGCGGCAAATCCTGATAGGTAAGTTATTTTATTTTTTATTATTAGTAAAGGCTTACCACACATAACATCAAACCTGTAATTACCGAAAAGGTAGGTACTCATAGAGCTTCCCTCTTAATGGCTTACTAATATTTTGAAATTTCTAATTTTTTATGAAATCTAAGGGAGGGCTAAAATCTCATACTTAATATTGCATAACATCTATTGTTTATCATTACGTCTACTGTATAGTTCTAACACATCATGCCTATAAGTGTTATGGAAAGAAAGTGAATATTTAGGGGATATTACAAGTTATCAAAAGATGGCGGTGAGAATTACATACTTTACTTCAATGTTATCTTTATGTTGAAAAAGTATCAATAGATGGTGTTGTATTATTATTTCAAATATTTTTTCAATTGCTGCATTTTATTTAGTCCATGTGCCGCACATCGTAAACACATTGTGACACGAAATTTTTATATATTATAATGATATAATAAACTAGTCATTTATAGTTAGGCGGTACGAAGTTTACTGGGTCAGCTAGTTTTCAATAAGTTTTGTTTTGAAAGAACAATGTTATTTTACAATATGTAATTTGTATTCAAGTTGCATAGTGTAAGTGCTCTCTACCTATCCAACAAGGGATCTAGTATCTGGGGATAATAATATGTATGTAAATTAAATATGTATATGTTACCGAAAATTTGTGTTCTATGTTTCAGAGTTCTGAAACAAATGAGATCAAAACTGAATTATAATGCTGCATTCCTGCACTTACCTATTGGCTTAGAGAAAGAGTGTCAAGGAATCATAGACCTTATTGAGGAGAAAGCTATATACTTTGATGGTGACTTTGGTGAAACAGTTCGGTTTGATGAGATCCCACAAGACAGGAGGGCCGAAGTAAAGGATAGGAGGCATGAGTTGATTGAGCATTTGTCCAATGTTGATGAATCTTTGGGTAAGATCTTTATAAAAATATAACTCTATTTTGAGATATAAAACTGGATATTCCTGACATTTAAGCTGTTTAAATGTCAGTAAATTGCAAATGTCAGTAGCGCTTGTCGTTTCTATGTGTCATTTTACACATAAAAAGATTCTACTCATAAAGAGGCAAAAGTCGCACGTTTATTTTTGTTCACTACATGTGTTATGTACATTATGCTTCATGACTACACTCTTAATAATTATTGTGATGATTTAACAGACAGCTACAGTAACTGTCAAGGATGTACGCATTTCAGTGTCTCTATGTTTTCATACATTTTGCTTTCATCTTGTATAGGGACATCATTATCAGAAGGTTGATTTATTAATGTCTGTTATTTATGTACAAATGTTTTTAACAATTATCGGTTTTTTAGGTGAATTATTCCTTGAAGAAAAAACACCAACTGTATTAGATCTAAAACAGGCTGTCCGTCGTACTACGCTGAAGCGTACTTTCACACCAGTGCTCCTAGGAACCGCATTGAAGAACAAGGGAGTCCAACCTCTACTGGACGCAGTTTTAGACTATCTACCACATCCCGGTGAAGTGGAAAACACGGCTATTGTAAATAAGAAGAAGGGAATCGATGATGAAACGACAATCCTGGATCCCACGAGAAGTGATGCCAAGCCATTTGTCGGTTTAGCTTTCAAATTGGAACTCAGCAAGTTTGGACAGTTAACGTACTTGCGATGTTACCAGGGTATGCTGAAGCGTGGTGATAATATATTCAATGCAAGGACTGGTAAAAAGGTGAGATTATGTATAAAATTTTTAAATTTACTTTTTAAATAGTCTCATCTGCTTCTTTAGCGATTGTCTGATTAATTTAATTAAGCAAGGTATAAAGGGTTATAAAGTAACATGAATGAGTGGTTTTTTGTAGCCTTTTTAATGTGTGTTAGTTAGTTTTTGGTACGTGAGCCGATATGGGTTTTCACTACATATAACCATCTCATTGAGCGTGTTGTTTGCAAATGGGACTGCCGATCAAGAGATCCTGGGTTAACTAACTTAGATTTTCCAGTAGTAGCTTGGACTATGGGTATGTGTATGCCTGTAATTCTCGAAGATGTGGGCAGAGGATTGTAGTACACCATGGAATGCAACCGACCATGGTGAGTCTATTGCCATACAATAGGCACAAATTTTACTTCTGAGCCACTAGGTATTAGAAATTTTAAGTAAAAATTCTACACAAAAAATTCTTATAGCACTCAACCAACCGAGGCAGTCAAAATATATAATAAAAATAATTAAAGTTTTTATGGGTACAATTACAATAATGAGACGGCAGATATTATGAAATGTTAATTTAAAATATCATATTGTTTTCCATTATTCTAGGTGAAAGTGTCTCGTTTAGTCCGAATGCATTCGATCAACATGGAGGAAGTGAATGAAGTGCTGTCTGGCGACATCTTCGCGCTGTTCGGCGTGGACTGCGCGTCTGGAGACACCTTCGTCAACAGTGACAAGTTGAATTTGTCCTTGGAGTCCATCCATGTGCCGGACCCAGTCGTGTCCATGTCAATCAAGCCAAAGAATAACAAGGACAGAGATAACTTTTCTAAGGCTGTCGCCAGGTATTTTTAATTTTTCATATATAATGATGTATTAGGATAACTTCACACACGGACATCTGATCCCAAATTGACCGTCAAGAGAGCTTGTGTTATTGTAACCAGACCAAACTGTAGATAAACTACATATATAGTCATATACAAATCGAATCCACAATCCTTATGTTACCTTATACGATATTTAATTATCGATGATATCTCAATTGTGTAAATAGAGTAGATTGAATGCTAACATGACGGTTTATATGGTGAAATAGAAGCGAAAAACATAACATATTGATTTCAAACAAATTGGAATCGTACTAGAAAAATGATTTTGTGTTTTCAATGTTATCAGGTTCACAAAGGAGGACCCAACGTTCCACTTCCGTTTCGACGCGGACAACAAGGAGACGATCGTGTCAGGCATGGGCGAGCTTCACCTGGAGATCTATGCGCAGAGGATGGAGAGGGAGTACAATTGTCCAGTGGAACTGGGCAAGCCTAAAGTGGCGTTCAGGTGACATTATTGTTTTATTTAACATTTTCCAGGTGTTTATTGAAATATATACAATATGTTATAAGGGGTTATCATATACACAACGGGGTTGCCATATCCAAAAGTATAGCTATAAATAATTTTGTAATAATAAAACTCAACATTTATTATTAGCAAACTGTTCTACTTAAAATCACGCCTGTAATTCCCGAAGAGATAGGCAGAGTGTAGTAAACTTCAACGCCACCAGTTACGTTTACGTATCTTATACTATTATTAACTTCATTAATTTGTTCGCTCATTATAGTGAAGGTCAAAATTTAAAGTAACATTTTCTTTTCATCAGAGAAACACTGATGTCTCCGTGCCCGTTCGACTACCTGCACAAGAAGCAGTCGGGCGGCGCCGGGCAGTTCGCGCGAGTGACCGGCGTCCTGGAGCCGCTGCCGCCGCACCAAAACACCAGTAAAGTGTTTACATCTTCACTGACTTCATTACATTTTCATTTACTTGAGCTATGTTAATTTCATAGAAACGAATTTAACATTAGGGTATCTATTAAGTTACCCTCATGTCCTTCTTTATTACCTTACCACGTTACATTAATTACCATAGCTAGGTAATTACTTTATTATCTTACCAAGTTACCCTAATTTAAGAATAAAATATACAAATTGTTATCTATACAAAATTTGATCAATAATGCCTGGTAATAATTTTTATATTCGTTGCATTACAATTGTCTGTGTGTGTAATTGTAATATTAACTAATAGTAATTAGGAAATAATTATGTGGTATGTAAAAGCCACCTCTAAGATAAAATACAACCTTGAAAGTGCTTTATGAGTTGTCTGTCTATTATGTTGTAATTGTTCTAGAATTATTGCTTAGTTTGTAATGGATATAAACATGTAACCACATTTCTTATGTTCATCCAGTGCTGGAGTTCGTGGACGAGACGATAGGCACGAACGTACCCAAGACTTTCGTGCCCGGTGTCGAGAGAGGCTTCATCGACACCTGTCAGAAAGGCTTCCTCTCCGGACACAAGGTTTCGGGGGTGAAGTTTCGTTTGCAAGACGGCGCGCATCACATCGTGGACTCCAGCGAGCTCGCGTTCTTCTTAGCCGCCAAAGGTGCCGTGAAAGAGGGTGAGAATAAATTTTGTGTTGTTTTCGTACAAAAAGGGAGGCATCTGGTGTGCATTGCGCACATGTCTAGCTATTTTTCTATTTTGTATTACTTACATGGAAAAATTAGTGTAAAATGTAGGCGTTGTATAAATTGCATACCAATACATTGAATCGCTTTCGCATACTTCCAACGCTGGAAACATATGTGAACGCAAACGGTGCGCCTCCGCGGGCAGCGTTCGAGGACGGCGCGTGGCAGCTGCTGGAGCCCGTGATGTCGGTGGAGGTGACGGCGCCGGACGAGTGGCACGGCGCCGCCGTGGGCGCGCTCAACAAGCGCGGCGGCATCGTCACGGGCGCGGAGGGCGCCGACGGCTGGGCCACCATCTACGCCGAGGTGCCGCTCAACAACATGTTCGGCTACGCGGGCGAGCTGCGGTGAGTTGGAGGGGTGGGGGGTGGGAGGTGGGGGTTAAGCTTCAGTCTATCTGTATCTGTAATTCAGTCTATCTGTATTTGTAGGCGCGTACTGTCATGACGACCAGAGGGCGTAGACATTGTGATTGTCCCAGTAGTATTAGTACTTTTAAAGTTTAGTATTAGGACTTTTAATGTTTAGTATTAGGACTTTTTACGTACTATTGGTATTCAAAACATGCGTTTGTAATAACTAACGTTTTAATGTCACAATTGTAGTCTCGCTCAATATACTTGTTGTTTTGTTCCAGCTCAATGACACAGGGTAAAGGCGAGTTCAGCATGGAGTACAGCCGCTACTCGCCCTGCTTGCCGGACGTGCAGGAGCAACTCATCCGCAAGTACCAGGAAGAGATGGGACTGTTGCCCGATCAGAAAAAAAAGAAGAATTGATCTATAAATACGATAGTTTAATTTTATTTAGTTAGGAAATTTATTATAAGTCTTATTTGATAAAATAAATTATGCTATATAATACAATTTAATGCCAATGTGTCTTTTACTTCTCGTAGTTGTGTTATTATTTTTTTGCTGGCAACACTGGTGGCTGAGACACGTGAGTTCTTAGGATTATAAATAAGTAATTTTGGGTTTTTCTTCTACTACTAACATTAACAAAGTGAATTCGTACTAAATTTATTATTTCTCTCAATTCAATTATCTCTAAACTGTTTTGGGAACTGTGTCTGAAGTGACCTGAATTCCTTTTGTGATGATAGAATTCCTCAGAGTTAGATTACTTACTATCAGTATGCAAGATTTAGAGCACATAGCCCCAGATTTAGTAATTTTCATATTAAATATAACCATTAAAATTAATTTTGCTGTAATATATTTCATCGCAAGGTATTTATAAATATGCACCACCTCATCTGCGGCCTACTGACAGAAAACAATCAAACTTTGATATATATTGCTAATACTAACCATCTCATCATCATCAGCCTTTCTAAGTCCAATGCTGGCCATATGTCTCCCCTGAGGGGTTTTAGCACATAATCTCCTGTACATACTAACAATCTCATTATATGTTAATATTAGGTCTTAATAACGACTAACGCTAACTGGACTAACTAACATTAAATGGTATATATGTTTTACTGTATCATGAGACTTATTAAAAAAAAATCGACTATTATTACCGTTCCACTTGCCACGCTGTCCAGGTGCGGGTTTTTTACTTCGCACTACTTAAAGAACAATTGTTTTTGTTTTTTTTTACAATTTCAAGTATGTATCTATTATGTACACCTATGTGTTTATACGTAACTATTTAGGTAGTCTTTGCGCTGAAATGATAACTCGTTTTGGAAAAAAAACATCGTTTATTCATAATACAACACGAAATTCTCGAATACGATACAAATCCGTATAACAAACATATCCCGCCAGGTACATGTTTAATTGCTTAATTCCATTAAATACATAAATTATTATTGATTAATTTATAGATGATTAGTTTAATTTAACATTCTACATTGACTCCTAAATTAGAGAATTAATATACTTTTTATAATATGACTAGTAGTTACGCATTTACTTACTTTAAAGTTAGAAAAAAGTTTATTTAAACCCCTACATGGGTAGTGTAATTCATGGAACAGATTTATGAGTTTCTTATTTTAAAGGATTATATAGAAGACGTTACTCGTATCATTATAAACATGTTTATTAATTTTGCAGAGGGATCAGTGTGTAGAAAGAAAACCTAAACATTCAGTGCAAATGAATAATTAAAGGCTTTAATAGATTCAGAAAAAGGATTGTAGCGAAAAGCTTTTTCTTCTATTTCATTAATATTTTATAGACGATTAATAATCTAATTTCTGAAAAACGGATTCAATTATGATATATTTTTATGATATATTATCTGTTTTTAGTTCCTGTAAAATCTGTTCCATTTTTAAATATCTAATAAGACTGTAGGTATTTATAATTTCAGATATGGTTGTACACATAATCGTATTATAGGTAAATGGTTAAACAAATTCATGTAATAGTGCTTATGTTGAGTTCATTAATTGTGTAGATTTTAATTGTTAAATAACGACTAAATTCTTATCAATCAATAATTTTGATATTAATAATATCGAACATTTAATAGAATGCTAAGAGTATCAAAACGCTTCACAGATTGTGACAACATCCGTTACATTCAAAATTATGGACATGAAAATAAAACACAGTGTATTTAATATTCTAATGTAGGTATACGAAAAATAGTGTAAAACGACGATTATAATAATTGATAACGACGATGAAGTATATTTTTCTACGTTTTACAAACATTTGAAAACTATAAAAAATGCTTTCATTTTCCCTTTCTATCAAAGCGTAAGTCTATTATGTTAATATAGGCACTGTAAAATAATTGAAATACTTATCACTAAAACTTAAATTACTCTAGGTTATGTAAAATCGAATTTTATAAAAATTACTGATTAATTAGTATGTAATTATTGCAAACCGGTTTCAAAACTACAATTATCGTAAAAGTGTCTACTAAGATCTCGTAAAACGATCGTAAAAGAAGAGCGACTACTAACTGTAGGCAAGTTTTTGTTTAATTTAGCAATAGGGTCACTTGTTTAAACAGTGTCTATTCACTTTTGTCTTGATAGGTAGGTACTTAGGTACCTACCTATAGATAGTAGGTAGATAGATAGGTGTAGTTAGTTGAAAAGCGCTTTCTATCACGAAACTACCCAAAGCCGTATAAATTTATTAGGTACAACGTATTTGTGACTCGAAAGGCAATTGTCATTAGACTACAGTAACACTTAAATATTTCGTCTGAATACATTATTCCTGTTTCTGTTAATTAAAAAATCGGTTCCATTTCATCGTTCGAATGTCTAATGATAGGTAAGTAGTTGTTGTTTGATAAAATCCATTGGTGAAATAAATGTAGCTAATTAAATTGTCACTTACAAATCGAATTCCTATCGGTGTTTCCGTTATTGGCACTCATTTCAGTAAGCCTGTGTTATTTTTAATTATCAGGTTACTTATCACAAATGTGTCTACAAAATAATTGTTACATACATATCTTCACGCCAGGTCTGTTACGGGGTAGGCAGAGAGCACCGAGTGCCAAATAGCTCGAACCCTTCAAACCTGCCGCGCCTCCTCCATATTCATCATTCTCTTCATACATGCGCGCCGGTTACGTATCATCGCTTATGAAATATTTACTCGGTACCTAAAATGCTAATGTATTACTTAAAATAACATTTAAAAAATCGTCACAACACACAAAATTACGTCATCATATTTCGACGAAAAAAATCTGTTCTTTTTATACTTAACAAACACTTAGTAAGCCATAATCAACATGCGTAGGTACAATTACACTTATGAATATCTTAGAACATTTTCCAAAAGCTTTCCATTATTTTCACGACGCTTACAATTTAAATTAAATTACTCAGTCCCTAAACATTCTATCATTTGTGCCAATATGATTAACACTAACTCTAAGTTATTTAGCGACAGCTCTATAATAATTTTATTAAATCATTAGATAAACGCACATGCCTCTGTAATATTAAGAAGTTACATCAAAATTACATTACAAAAATTACACATTGTAAAAATTGTCCACGTGTAATAAATTATTGACATTATGTTAGATAACGTAATATAAAAAAATTAAATTGTTTTCTCATAAAACTTACTCTAATTGCTCCGTCATAATGATCGGCAATATAAAAAAAGTAACAGTAAATAATTAGCTAAATAAAATGCACATATTAACATAAACAGCGTTAATAACAAAATAATAAAAAAGTTACTAAACTAATTGTTGTTAAAACTAAGTAATGACTGAATGCTTGTCGGAGCCTTTTAAATGAAAAAAGACGATGCCATTGTGGTAAAGATGGTTATTTTACTCTTTGCCTGGATTCATTTCTTCCCCAAGAAAATTGTCAACAGCATTGTGAGAGATTTAGTACATTACTGTGCTCTTCACATTTTTGATTGTTGTTAATTTGTTTCATGACGCAGTATTGTATAGAGATATATGGGTATATACGGGTTTAGACCGAAGTTTCAGCAGACGTGTTATTTCCCCTCGCCTCACCCTTTTTACTGCTGTTCCAACAATCCTTGTGTCTTAAGAGCTCGCTCTGAAAATTATGCGAATAGCAATGTAAACTAAAATTGTCAAAATATTACAAGATACGTATTACACCTAAAGCATGCTCAGTACAAATATTTGGGAATAACGAGTACATGCATTGCAATTTCTTTTACGTTCTGAAGAGGATTTAATTGCGTATTTATTAAATTTCTATAAAAAATGTTACATTAAATAGATAAAAATATCTTATGTACGTTCAAAGCAATTAATAAAGCAAACGAAATAAAATATAGGTACACGTACCGACAGATCTAAACACAAATTTTAATGTACAATATCTATTTGATAAATTACTCATCACCGAAAATTCTATAGCAACACCGGCAATTTTCGTAGTTGATACTTGAGGTTTCAATCAGTCACTTCATTTTTTATGCATTTATAAAATTGTGTAAAACCTAGTTGATTTAGTTGTTGAATATGTTTCGCATTCGAAAGCATCAGTTCCTAAGTTAAGCACCAGTCAATTTCCGGTTTGAAAACATTCTATCCAAGAGCTCAAAAAAGCAATACTTTTGGGGTTCATCTTGGATTTTACTTGGAATCTAATGGAGATGTCTTTTAATTGTTATTTTCGAATAAGTATTTTCGCTCCAATCAGGTTGCATGGATGCTCGATCTGTAGGTACTTTCTAAATATTAGAACAGTTCAAGGACAATTTTTAGTGATAACAAGAGAAATAGTTTGCTTATTTTAGTTTTCGTTCATCGTTAAATTATAGCTTTGTGTGCTATGCATAATGCGTTCGATTTTCATTTTCGAAAAAGTTAGATTTTCGTTTATAATGTATGAGTCATAAAATTTTATTTTAAGCAGTTATACCTTAGATTTATCTATATATGATATATTTTTGGCACATCTTCATACGTGGCATGTAAATTAATCAAAGTTTAGGTTTTATACACTGACAACAGCTTAAGTCAATGTTGGTAGTGACCTCCACCGTGCAATTTTTGACGACAGCTAAATGTTGTTTGTAAACTATTAGAGACAATTTTGCTAGATTTGGTGCGTTCGTAACACCGTCGCTATTAGTAATTAATTCAATTATCCTGCCATACATCTGATATTGTGTTCAAATTTCGTTACAACATTTTGTCAGTGGACTATCAAATTTAAGTACAGTGGCTACATTTAGGTGATCTAATGCTAAATGAGTACGCTTAACTTCATGCACGTTGGTTGGTGGGGTACAGTGCCATGCGCCCATGCGGTGTCCTCATGGCTATAAGACAGGTCAACATGCGCGATTCAGAACTTCGTGTCATTGATGCACACCTTCATTGATGGATCGTCCTCCTCCAATTCGTCCATGGTGGACAATCTACGCTCTATCTCGGATTGTGCAGATTTTGATATTAATTTAATATGTTTGATGCTGAAATTAAAAATTCTCTAATAAAGTTATTTTGTCTTCATCTTTTGATTAGTTTATATGGCAAAAGGGCAAGTCATTGCTTAAATTATCTGCTTGAATTTAGCCTTTTAAAACTTTCGTAGTGATTTATGTGATCATACTTACTTTTTCTTGCCACTTTTAGCTTTAGGATCCTTTGAGTCAGTTCGACTTACAACGGTATTACTATTATTAACTTGCTTCCAAATTCCAGTTTTGTTAACCTCCTCCGAAATGTTTATCGATGTTAATGGTATGTTCATGATGTTGCCATTGATTAAGGGGATTTGCAAGTTTTCTTGATATGCCGGTGGATTGTTTTTGTTGTTCGCATCCTAGAAGGGAACAGCTTAAGAATTGTTTTTAACAAGCAAATAATAACAACCATACACCCATAATTTATACAGTGCAAATGTACTACGTGAATATGATGTGATCGTATTTACAATTTTACATCTACTTACATTTGTTCGTTTAAAAATATTAGCACTAAAATATTCACAGCACAAAGGATAACAATGAACGGCAAAATAAAATACGCTTAAACATGAACAAAATACTGAGTTTATTACCAGATCAATAATACACGATTAACAAAAACAGTGACTAAATGTTTAGTGGCAGGATGACGAAGGAACGAAAATATGGTTTGCCGGAAATAATGTCTGATCAGTTCCAACCGCAAAGACGTGAGAGTTTCGCATGCCATCCCACCTCAGCATCGCCCAGTTCCCGAAGTTCGTCTTGATTACGCTTCGTTATTTCTGGCATTACATCGTCCAGTATCTTCATCTCCCTTCTGGTGAAGAATAAATCCAAAGCTTTCCTGATCCCGATCATTACTACCAACATCAGTGGGAACAAAATTGATGTCATCGAAAAAGATTTGATAACCCACAAACATACTAAGCAAGTCAATTGGATGGCTGTAAACAAGTGGACGCGGCGTATTGGAACCTTGAAACAAAAGTGAAAAAAAATTGTGATAAATATGGATATCGAATATAAATATCAATCTTAATCAAATAGATATAGTCTCACCTGTCTGAGGAACATATGATCGGGCTGATATTTTTGTGGCATGAACATAATTAATATTCTATCGAAAAACTGGAGGCCCTTTAATGATGCCACTCCCATGTAAAGAAATACTCCAAACAACACTGGCATTGGGATATGTCTCAAAACTGGAGTTAACACTACAGAGCAGCCTATAGTTAAAAATATAAGAATATGTGTAACTCTTTGCTCTCTCACGCCCAGGAATTGTGGCTTTTCTCCAGGTGCAGCGCATTCAGATTCGACTTTTAAAGAATTTACATGGTTAATACTCAACACCGTAGCTGCTACAAACCAAGGTAAGCCCATAATTGAGCAGATTTGTATTAGGACTGCTAATACAAATAGATCTAAGTGATAGCCACATCCTTTCTTCAATTTATTCTCTTTCCGGTTTACGATCACAGCTGTAATTTGCTGATCCATAAATATCAATATTGTCCCCAGTAAAGCTGGTAATACAGCTACCAAAGCTGAATAGAACGGGTTCCCATTGAATGGTGTTATAATCCAGTTTCTTGATGGTAAAGTTGGTTTGAATTCAGATGGCACTTCCAGTTTAGGAGTTTTGACTCCTACCTTATAATCCAAGAAAGACATCGATAAGATGGCTATTATAACGGAGAAGTCACTTATTATTGACCTCACCTAAAAACATGTTGTTAATATAAGTATCTATAGGCCTCCTTCTAAGAGCGTCAACGCGCCCTGTTATACGGATAACATAAAAATGAAAAATGAAATCCAATATTCTACAGTGTTTAGAAGAACTTTCTAAGACTTCAATAACTGACAACAACTTCATTACTGTTGGAAATATGAATAATATTTTTGGATTTCAAAATCATTACTGTGTATAAAATGCGAACTTACCTTTGACGGGAAGAATAAAGAATTTTTAAAGTCTTTCAAAATGATTGAAATAATAAATGTACCCAAGAAAAGAATAATAGACATTAAAAATACATCCGGGACATATACTTTTGTGTCGCAAGCAGGGCCTGATAAAGTTCCATTTAACAACTGAAAAAAACAGTCAGTTAATAATGTTAGAAGTTTGATCAGTCTAATGTAAGTTTCCGTTGTTTGAACATGTAAGTAAAATTAAAAAGTAATTAGTGAATCACCTGACACGAAGTTCTATCCACAGATGTCCAGTTAAACTGCTCCGGAAGTCTGGAGTAATTGCTTGGTAAACAGTAACACTCGTAATTGAGAAATTCATCAGACCGTGTCTTAAGAGGATATTTTTTGCCGATTGATATTACATTCTCCACTGCCTAGAAAGTTACAACAAAAGTTTCAAATATTTTCCTAAAGTTAATTACTATTTTTTCTTATAAATTGGTTTAAATACCTTGTATATGAAAATAAAGGCTATCAAAGTCGCAAAGTTTTCTTCCGTAAATCTTGTAATATAGCACACTAAGGCGCTAGCATCAATCGCTACTAATACTATTAGTATTATGGTAGTCCAGGTTCCTATACAAAATCTGAAAGACATGTAATCCCAACCGATTTGTTTACAAAACTCGAATACTATTGTTTCAAAAACCAAAACTGGACCGGTTGAGCCTAAAATTGTTAATGGTTGCCCTGAAAAAAATCCATATCCCATTCCACATACAAATCCTGATACCAACGACTCCATGGCTGCCATATTTTTTCCTGTCGCTTCTCCTAATAAGCCTCCAAAAGTGATTATGGGCGATAAACAAGCAAAGTATAGAAATATCCATGATGCGATGCATTGTAACGCTAACGCATCTTTGAAGTCAGACCAGTACCAAGGCTTTTTCCTTTTCAAATCATTTATTAGTCCTCCAAACATTTTCCCACTTCTGGCTAATCCTGACTCTTCCCTTTGTCTTTGCTCCTCTTCTTCCTCATCTGGCTCTTCTTTAGGGTTATTGTCATTAGGACGTTTTCTTGGGTCTTGCGAAGGAATAGCAGCTGGTGGTTCTATGCGTATTGCAGGGTCCCACTCACCAGGTGGCAATACAGTAACAGCATCCAGGAATTCGTCAATACCTGCTAGTAAGTGATCTCTTTTTTTAGCTCTATAAGCAACCTCGTGGAATATTTCATCAGACATCAATGTAGCCATCGCACGTCCAATTTCGTGGAAGCTTGAATTGCTATTAGGGGGACCAAGTAATACAAACATAAACCGGGTAGGTACCGGTACTTCTGTTAAATCTCCCATTATGGTACCAGTTTTAAGTCTCACAAAAGCGGACAGGGTCTTTTCTAAAAAGTCCACTTCACCGACCAATATGTTTGAAGCCTCGGCTCCAGGTGGTATTTTGCGCATGAAATGTGTGTTACATTTATGATTAATATCTCCATTCATATGAAGGTCTCCAGAACTATGATTCCGATTGATCGACACGTTGCTTGGACTCTTTACCATGCATTCGTCTTGGGCTGCGCCTGAAATTGCGTTAAAATTTTTCTTATATGTTTTCAAATGTCAACCAACATTTTTAATTAGAATATCGATCAATAATAAACAATACGAATTAGAAAAAAAACTGAAAATTTGAAGTAGTCGCTTAAAAATTAAAATCTTTAAAAAACTAAATACTTTTGAATGCTTGTTTAATATCTAGAATACATTGAGTGGTTTTATTAAGCACGAGCGATAGCGAATCAACAGTATAACGAAAACAAAATAAAAACACTTAAAACAACACCAGCATTTAGCTTCAAAGTAATTAAATACAGTGATTTAATTTGAATTAGGTAATGAAGTTATTTTAGATAAAGTTGTAGAATAAACAGTAATAAATAAATAAATAGCGTTAATAAAAATAACATCGAAGAATACATGTTAAGGATAAGCGGTTACCCGCGCTAGGGATGCCTAGGAAACGACCGAACTCTCCTTTGTGGGTATGCCCGCTGGTTGTACCGCCTTCATCCACTGTAATATAATGCCAATTTTTCACAAAGGATATAAATTTAGTCAATCGTTAGAAAATATGTAGTGCCAGTCCATAGTTAAACATTGGTTAAAACACGTCGGGAAAATGTACAGGTTAGTAAAATAGCGTACGTCGTAGTGCTTGCGTGTTTTGTGAGGTCAAGGGCCGTGAGTGGTTTGTGCACGCATTTTACCGGTTCCCGCTATCTGACCTGGAACGGCTAGGTAAGAGCCCCTGGAATCTGCTGCTGGAAGGAGAGCCGTGTGTGGCGATGAGGAGGATTCCCGACAACTCCTCGATACAGAGCGTCGAGAGACACCTTCCTGGTTATCTGATAGGATAACGCCACATTATCCATATAGTTCGTGATATGGTCAGTTGATGATAAATTTCAATTTCATTGATGATTTTTGCTCCTAATATAGGTGTAATGTTAACTTACTTTTACAAGACGAATGATTCTTTCCGATATCAGCTAATGATCTGATGAGGGGCAGCCTCGACATGTTGTTATGATTGCGTTTTTCGTATTGATGTCTATGTCTTCTCAATAACGCATCTTTAACTTTTTCCCTGCAATCATATGCTAGAGCTCCTTCAACGACCATGTGATCCAAAACGCTTTCCGCAACTTGCTCCAGCGAATGAGCTTCCATGTCAAAAATGACTGATCCATTGAGAATCAGACTTCGCAGTTCAAACAGCGAATGAAGGGATAAAGTAGCAACGTGTGGTTTGGACCATCTATTGCCACCCTCTTCAACGTCTTCCTCGAATTTGATCCATCTGGCTGTCTCTTTCCACTCAAGTTCATCTCCATCTTTGACGAGCTCTTCCATTTCAGAAAATAAAGGATGCGATTCAAGTGTAGCATCATCGACGTCTTCACCAAGGATAAATTGAACTCTCTGAGCTGGTGGGGTTACTGAAATATTTAGAACATATTTTTAATTGAGTAGAAAACATTAAAGAATCAGAGTGGTAAAATAAATAAAGTGTTAAATGGGTAAGAAGGCGTTGAAGAAAATATTCGTAGCCAAAACATGCACAGAATTTTTCGCAGGTGGTATCGGAAGGGCTTGTTGAGAAGACTGAAGATTGAAATGTCCATGCTAATCAGGTGACGATGGTGAATGCGATGGTAGATAAGAAAAAGAAAACATAAGATAAACCTAAAAACGAAATGGGTCTCGGTCTTTGTTCTTACGTGTTTCTCCGTCATCCGTCACGCTTAATCTTCTAACTCGAGCCATTATCGCTGGGCCTATGGATTGGAACAAGTTGCATTTTTTTCTATTTTAAACCACAGATATAGTGAACTAGTTCATATGGAAATTAATGGAACTATATTCGTCGCCTACGCGTCTTCATAACTTCGAGAGCAAAATGTTCAACACTTTTGCCTTTCAAAGCATACATATTGAAGGTCAAGGGAGTCTTGTTAAGTATATACATATATTTGTATCTTATATTCGTCTTATGTATAAAAAGCTAACGAAGGCTTTTATATTCAACGAAGGTTATTTTATCCAATTTGTAGTCCAATAAACATTGCTTGTTCAGCGACAGAAATAAGGACTGACGAATCAGTCCTGATTTCATTATAATGTAGGTGCATACCTCATATTATGTAGAGGATAATTTATTCAAATTAATTTTAATTAATTTGTTTACCTAATCACATTCTGGACTTAACAAAGAGCTTAAATCCTAGATACCTGAAACTAATATTTCCTAAATGCCTATGCCTTTTTATTAATAAGCCGATTTAAGCACAATGATATCGAAGCTTGACTGGAATTTTAAACAAATTTTTGTCAAATTATTAATTAGGAATTCAGGACAAATACAAGTAATTAACTTTATCAGATCGGAATCTATTTGTACCAGTTGTAATCTCGCCGCTGTTGGGAAGCACAGTTTGTCTGTAATTTCTTAAAAAAAACTCGAGATAATTTTCATTTCGAATATTCTTCTTGGAAAATGTACTGTTAATAAAAGAGTTGGTTGTCTCACCGGGTCGTTCCGCTTCCTTTTCCCCATTACGGTGATGGTGTTTGTGCTTCCGGTGTGAGTGGCGTCTTGCCGGCACGTGCACGCCCACGAACACGGTGTGAGCTCGGTGACCTGTGAACAAGTGGAAACTTTAATTAGTTTCTTTTATAGTTAACCTTTTCAAAGTCACAACTGTGCTGGATGAGACGTGCTTAGAAATAAATCGTACCTTTGCAGAGATTTATCTCTGTGTAATTAATTTAGTTTACATTTATCCGTTTGTAGGTACCTATATTAATGATTAAATAAGTAAATTAATAATTAGAATAGGTTAATAATAACAATTCTATGAAGCTCAGCAATCTAACTAAATGTAAAGGAAACATTTCAGGTTGAAAGGATATTTGACACTAGGTGGTCCCTACCTAGCCTGTAATGAAACTGGCGTGACAATGTAGTTATAGTAGAGGAAAATACTTCTTCAGATAAGTCTAGTGGAATATAGAGTTTGAACGTACCAAATATATAGCTGGGATTTCAAGATTTGAGACCTAAGCCGGACGATTCGTTATTCTTAGTTAACTGTCTGCATATCGAGTTGTATTAGCCTTCTATGTGATACCGTGTAAATTCGGATATAAATGACAATATAAGTCTAATTGTTAAACGACGCAAATAAAATGCCACCTGTAATTTTTGTGTACTAAAACAAAGCAGAGAAAAGACAGTATAAGCGGTAGGGAATATAGCTTCATCATTCCGTTTGGGATCAAGTGGCCGTGTGTGGAGAGATGTCCCAGTCCCAAAATACCATTACTATTATTCTTTGCGACTAACAGTGATCCAATTAGACTTACATTCCCATGGGAGTATCTGTGCGTAAATGAGATTTTTTTGATAACCTTATTAAGTATGCTACTAGAGATGCCTATTAAATGCGCCCCTACATAGGGCGGCGTAAAATTGAATTAACACACTACACCAACTATGAACTAATTTGAAATTCATTATCGTAACAAATGTTGGAACGTAGACTCGTTACAAGAACAAACAATGAAAGTAACAAGGCTTCCAGTTAGTAAGCACTTGAAATTATTTTAAGTAATGAAGTTCGTTATTAATGATAATTTGAAATTGTTGTTAAAGATAACTTTTAATTTGTTTGTCAACATATATTTGTTATTGAGCCACTAACTAATACTTACTGTATTTTTATTAATATGCCATATTCCTGCAGTGCTGTCACCAGGTTGACTGACCCGTTAAAACAGTGGCTAGTGAATCTGAGCGATGAGCGGGGGCCGTGTGTTCTTCGGATCGAAAATTGTCATGATGAGTACAAATATTTGTTCTGTGTATGGGTGTTAAAAAGCATAGTAGGTACGGAGTACGTAGCACAATAGGAGAAGCGATTTTACGCCTGAGTGCCTTTTGAAACTAGTACTTGCGGTTCCATTAGGCTACCCCACTACACATATTATTACGTAGTGCACTATATCACAATGAATACAATCATTATTGTCGTTCTTCCTCTGCAGATTCTTAGTAAGAATACGTAACGTCACATCACGCCTATAAACCCAGAAGAGGTAAGCAGAGGAGCGCAGTACTCGCCCACGTTTCACCAGTTACGTTTACGTCCCATTGTGGAATAGGTGGTGAGCCTAATGCCATACATCGGGCAGATGTCCAGATTCCACCCCCCTACTAGTCGAATGTAGAAAAATTTAATTGTTATTATACCATTCGGAGAATAGTGATTTAACTGCGTCAACATTTTGTTTTTTACTCACATTTCTTGTATACGTCGAATGTTGAAATTAGCGAGGGGCCGCATCTACACGCTACGAGTTTATTTTCAAGGCTCTGCGGTAGATATTAAACTTTCGTTGGATCAACACGTCAGGCTTTGTGGGAATACTAAAAATAAATGTTAAAAGTTGTCAGGTTCATTTTTCACGTTCTTTGTTCATTTGTAAGGACGCTGCTCCCTACGGAGGGCAGTTAGAGTGTTTATTCCGGTTTTTATTGTTAGTCGACGCGCTTGTATGCCTGACTCGGGTGAGGATAGCTATAATTAGCTACCTCAAAGAGAAATGTGCTGATCGCTGTAAATGTTGAGGGTCGCTATAAAATTAAGCAGCGCAGGGCGTGGTCGGCATTGAGATGTGAGGACGCTACTGAATAATTTTCATGTGCGGACTGCTAACTCATATGTCTAAGAATTCGCGCTGGAGCTGTTCCGACCTGTTCCGACCTGTTCCGACCTGTTCCGACCTGTTCCGACCTGTTCCGACCTGTTCCGACCTGTTCC
>DWTO01000503.1:0-20855 GCA_018244755.1 Jemadia pseudognetus | reverse complement strand
TGACAACAATAGTTGTTATAAACAGTACCAGTTATATAATATTACAGGTACGCTTAAAATATGACTATTAAGCATATTTAATCGCGGGTCGGGTTCATGGGATCTAAGCCTCATCCACTAATTATCAGGGAGCGTAAATCAAATATATACGCGTTCAATGTGGCTGGTGCGTAGGAGACACTAAAAGGTCCTACCGTGTGCCGCTAAATGAAGATATGTGGCCGCAATAAAAACAGAATTGTGTGCGCCCTCCGTATATTGCGATATTGACGGAGCGGGATAAATACTGAAGCTTATCCTTGGCTGTATACTATATTGGAATACAATTCTACACGATGAAATAATAATCGATTTACAAACTACACACAATTATCATAACTATAAACCGTTTTATCTTTCGGTTACTGAACGCGGGTCTCCGCTTTAAATGTGTAAGGTTAAGACGTTGTCTGCCCATACAGGTTGGTATATTTCAAACGCATCAGAGAACATTGTGGCGAAATCATAAGTGTGTTTTTTCCTCACCATGTTTTCTCTGTTACAGCAGATGATAATTTAATTTGAAAACACACAAAATTTGATAAACATAGAGAGAGACGCGTGCCAAGATTTGCACCGAAGATTTGTGAAATGGGAGGATGTATTGTAAACCACAACAATATTGTTGCTTCATTTAAACTATAATAGAAATCAATACGTGCTTTCTACTTACACTGTAAATGAACTATTGTGATATTAATAATAATATAAAATAACTTGTAACAAAAAGTTCGGTATATTTCATGGTTTGAACGCGATGTCCCATGAATTATAAATTAATGTTACTCCGTGTGAGTTTTGCTTCTGTTAGTGGCTTATTTACTTTACGAGCGTTTTGTGTTTTAGTGAGAATGTTAGTAAAGAGATGAAATGGTTTGAGGCTTCAAGTCTGTGTCATTACTTCTGAAATAGTTATTGGCCACTAAGTTTTTTAGTACGGAAGCTACTGTAGCAATCTTATTCGTAAAATGGTTAATGATTCGTTGCTACTTCTGAGGGCAGGGATGATTACTTCTGATGTAAATGAGAACAAGAAAAATAGGGATTTATTCAAAGTGACATCGCGCCTGAAATCAACGAAGAGGGAGGTGCAATGTAGTACAATTCTAGTGAAATTTAATTGGATAAGAAGGGAGTAAAACTTGAAGGAATTTCTAAATCGTTAGTATGTATAATGATACTGGACATAATAATATTCACTAAATTACTAAGTGTAGTAAATATAATATAATAATAAAATTTAATAATTACAGGCGTGATGATACACGTTTTTAATATTTAGTCAATTCACAAGCAACCTACACTAGAGCAGCATGGTCCAGTATACTTTAAGCCTCCCACACTGGCTTAAGAAACCGGTGCCAAACAGTAAGACTTGAAAGAAAGAAGCCTTAGATCCACATAAAAAATACACTGTGATCTTTTTTTTCATATTAGCCACATTTCAATATTTCGCTATTTATATAAAACCTATTTTTATAAGCAACTCCTATTATAAAGCTTCAGGAACTTAGAAGACAACACATTACTTGCAATATTATCAAGTCTGTAACATAAGCTATTAACATGACAATATTGTGATAGGCTCCGACAAAGGGCAAGGATGTTGTTGAACAATATTGTTTGAGCTTCACTAATTGTTCACGTTCCCTCAACGAATTTATACACAATATTATCACGAAACGTTCTCATATGGCCCACACGGAGCTGGGCCGTCGGCACATTGTGGGAGCAGGGATAATGCGAGAAAAGCAACATTGGGATTCGCGTGCCCTTTCATAAGCGACAATTAGTGGCAAATCGTCTTGCATATTTTGAGGTTTCACCACAAAGTCACTGGTAAAGTTACCAATGGCGATTAATGAACGCAAACAGTTGGACATGAGCTATTGTCAAAGAAACGACAATTAAAAAAGATTAATAGTAAAATGACAGTAATGTTACAACCGTGTTCTAAAAATTAAAAGCCTATTCGATATTTCCTCGTTGGAAGTTTGGCTAGAAAAAAGCTTTTCTTCTCAATTTTGCTAAAACATTTTTTTTATTAAGTCACCAAGATGTAACTTGGAGAACATACGCTTGTGTTATTATTGTTATTGATGTTAAATATTTTTCTTTTCCGCGTTCCAGGTATTTTTATGAATACTACGTAACATATGGAAGACATCCTTAATATTGTACATACATATTTATATCAAGCTTCTAGCAACCTATATTGGGTTGATGGGATAAACAAATATTTTGCGATAAAAATATAATTATAAACTTATTTCAATAAGATACAAATATAAAGTTCAAATTTTATTGACAGATTGTTGTATGTATAAGTGACTATTTGGCCCGTGCCCGCTTCGTTGGGCGTCACACAATTCTAATTGTGATTTTAACTTGTTTTATTTAGTGTTCAGTGCTTAGGATTAATTTTATGTTCATTTTTAGGTTTCCGTAGTGTTCTTGATAGTAGCTAGTATGTATTGTGCGTGTACGGTAATTGTTTAAGACTTCTCGGTATACTAAGTTTAACCTGTAACTCGGTTACAAAATATACTGGCAATTTTTTATACCTTGCTTCAAAGTATCTGTAATTTTTACATGGAATCAATTTTTTTTTCGAAATATCTATAAAAGAGCCTACGTTACTCAGGGATGATATAGCTTTGTAATGGTGAAAGAATATTTAAAATCCGTTAAGTAGTTTTTAAGTTTATCGATTACAAAAAAAATCTTTACTCTTTATTATATTAGTGTAGATAAGCGATCCGTAACTAATATTAATATCGTCTTTATAAATTGTGATACTTTTCTAGTGGTTTAAACAACACAGAGTTTTCTATCTACCTAGCTATGTCTATTCCTAAATTAAAGTATTGAGTTTATGAATCTATCATATTTTTCAACGCTCATTTTGACGAGTTTTTAATTACATAACTTCAAGCTTAGTTTTCTTCGCTGTGCCAAATTGATTACTAGTTTGAAAACAAAAACGTTACAACAGAATGAATTATGTACTCACAATAAGTGTCTTTGATATGCTGAATATATTATTAAAACCGCTTTATTTTATTTATTATTTATTGTAACAAATAAAAGTAAACAAAGCGACAAGCAATAGTGGGGGGCGCATACATGGGATCAAAGACGCATGTCGACATGAACAACATTCAACGAGTGTACAATCGTATGTTAGCAACAACGTACACAGATTGTAGCCCGTAAACGCTTTTCAAGTCGAAACATCAGAACGAACATATTGCACTCGCGCGGCTCGTGACAATCGACGCGCTGACGTCGCTCGTACAACAGCCAGACGCTTAACGACTGTTGTATTCATGGCACGTTATTTGTTTGCATGGATGTATTGAGATGTCTCCTGATGGGATTCGTCAAAGAATCTATGTTTGTATGGTTTAAAATGGTAACTTAATTGAACTTTAAGTTTCACGTTTGTAAGTCTCGTACGTATAAATCATGTAGACTGGTCATTACGATTAGTTATAAATTCCGTTCTGTTTATGATATTATAACATTTCGGGACGGAAAAGAAACGGATGTAATGAATTTTTTGAACTATGTCAATGAACACTACTCAGAGCTATACAAAATGCGATTAGGCTTCCATGACTGGACACGAAAGTATTTTTACAAACAGTATTTTAAATTCGGAATTTTTTTTATCAATTACTTTATATAAAGACACAGCACACCTCTGCATTCAAAGACGAGAGCTAAAGAAAATAAATAAGTACTATATTGTTCAAGTTAAAACATCATAGCGAACATATTGCAGTCACGCGAGCTGTTGACAAGTGGCGCGCTGACTTCACGCTGTCACGTTGCTCGAGCGTCGCGTCGAGGGAACGCGTTCAATTGCTGAGTTTCGCAATAAAGCATTATTTGTTCCCATGGATTTATTGAGATGTTCCTTGCTTTGACTTTGTAAAAATTCGCTCATCTTACAATTGTTTGAAAGAAAATCTTTAGGAAACCTTTTCATACATTGCGATGTTTTGAACTGTTAAAGAACTTGGGTAATATGCGGGTGAAGAAAGCGATGAATATCGTTCAATACTACGTAACAAGTGTCGGATGTAACAATGAGAATCTTTAAACTTTGAAGCCTTTATATTTAGATCTATTAAAGAAACTTTATTTTTATTAACAATTACAAAAATTAAGTTATGTGACAAGTACTAATTCTAATCATAATTTAGGTATATTTTACCGTACAAATAAACTTTAATTTATAACAAACATAGCTCTGTGAAGATCTATATTCAAATTTTCTAAGAATTTAGGTGAATAATTTTTATATCAAAATAACTGGAATAATAAATTTTTTTGATGTTCTCAAAATTATGTGATCATCATTTTTTACGAGTACAGTCTTCAAAATTAATTTTGGAAATTATTATAATAAAGCTATTCGTACTTAATCGAACTCTGTATTGTTATGGCGAGGCGTAACGACAACGTAATCCGACGATTATACCAATGGCGATATAAATCTGATTCCGCTGTCCAGCGTCTACAGCAAGTCAAGATACGTGTGTTATATTGTATCGATGAAAATATAAATAGCTTTTAGGATGGATTATTTTATATCACTGCCTTATATTTACCGTTTACATTTTATCACTACATGCATACGCAGGTGGGTAAATCTTTCAGTCATAATGCGGAAGTTCATACAGGCAAGACATAATAAATACTTAAGTATTAATGGATGATTAATATGTAGTAGGAAAAGTGTTGCAACGAGAATAGACCCTTGAGAAACTCCGGGATTCTCAATTTGTCGGTCTATGAATATATACCGTTTATTTTAAAAAGTTGGTATTCCACCTACACAAGCTAGCGGAAAGTCCATATAAAGGAAGCTTGCTTAGCAAATTATCATACTGAGCTTCATTAAAGATTATAAAATATCGAGAGATACAGAAAGAGCTTCATCATACGGCGTAATTGTCTCCTCCGAAACGTGTGTGATAAATAGACAACAGCACAAATTTCGACTAAACCCATATTGTACACCACTGTGGCTGTCGTTACGCCTATATATCGAAATAGAAATTGTTTTAATGACAACTGCTTCACGCTAGAAATAGATGGGAGTACCGCTACAAGTATACTATATATACGGTGGTAGCAGGTACATGCAGAAGCTTTGCAAGTCATATAAGAGCGTACCATAACACCAACGTGACACCAACGGGGTCTAGTTGACATGCACTAATTCGCCGTCACCGAAAAAGGTAAGGATGATGATGAGCGGGTACAATAAATAAATAAAATTAATATTTTCATGTCTGGCGACTTTTACAAATTTTTTTCCCAGATTTTATTAAATATAAGTCTACCTTATTTTCACATGTATGTTTTGGAAGGTACACGTGATGTGATGGACTCTGTAATATTTTATAAACACGAGCGGTTCACGTCGTTGGGGATTTATGAAAATTTGACCTAAATATGTAATATCTCGTTTCTTCTTTTTGTTCAAGGAAATACAAAAAACTTGAAATATAATTTTTAAAAATGTAGAAGGAGCATTTTTTGCCTACTTCGTAAGGGAGCTGATGTAAAGATTTATGAAATATGTACAATTTTTATTTCATACCTACACATTTATAGTACCATTGAGTACGGTCATAGCTGTGAACTTTTTAACTTTTCGACATAAATAAACATAAGTAAAACATAAAATTATAATAAACAAATTTATTATTCAATAACCATATAGAACAAATAGTCGAAAAAGCTAATAAAGCACTTGGTTTTGATTTAACTTTTTTGACTTTTAGCACATTTTAAAATTATCTAATTCTTGAGACTTTTTTGCTCTGCGTTTGCTCGCGAGCATTTGAAATATGGAATCCTAAATATGATATTATACACATGTAGTTAGATTGGAGCACATATACAAATATTTTCTATGTTTCTTACAATTCAAAAATATTAATAAGGTTATCATCATTGTTGTAAAAAATTCATATTCTCCGCTATCGGATAGAAGAAACATAGCTGACCATTTATTTTTAAAATTGTCAAAGTTACTGTTGCATACCCTGCTAAAGCAGTAGGTTCGCTATGACAATAGGTTTTAAACATAACTTGTAACACAGTTACAAGTTAAGTTTCCTTAATTATTACTACTCGAATGTCATATGCTATTAAATAAAATAGTCGAATATGTACCGTAGATTTTGTTATAACAATAGATACCAAATCAATCAATCTGAAACAACAGCGAACGATTCGATACAAACAAAAAATCTTGCTTAAAAGCGGCAAAATATAAATATGTAAAAACCCACTCTATCGAACGCTGGAAATAACCATTTGAGAATTATATATTCAATCCATACTAAATAAAAACCTCGGCGCTGAAACTAAGCTACAGAAATTTGTATGCATATAAAAATACAGCATGACCGTTCGAATTGGTTATCGAGAATATTCATACGTATAAACAATCCATGCACGCACATACATACGTGTTATATATGCGTACTATGTTGCGTGTGCTGAAACGCATTGATATTTTATTGCTGTAATAAATCTCTACTAGCCCTGTGTTCATTTTTCCTTCACCATTTCTGTTTGATTTTCAGGAGTCAAGTATTTACCTTTTAATCTATCGTTTCCGTAAATATGATGTAACAATTTCATTCTTAGTTGTAAATTTATGTCAGACTAAAGATTTTTCAAATACAAACGTAGGTACAATATCTCATTGTGGTATCCAATACATTCGGGGCGGATTATTGAATGGTGAGTTTACAACCCCTGCGTGGTAAACTAAGCCGGGATAGGATATGCGATATCAAATTGATATTTATACGACTATTACTCGACATTATAACGTTCATTATTAGACGCTTTGATTAGTAGTTGCTATCGTATCACAGTTGTGATTGAAACCACGCGTAAGGCCCCGGTTACACAAGAACCGGTAATCGTTGTAAGATCAATCTTAATGCTGTATTAATTCGTGCAATGTCAAACGAAGTACTTATGTACAAGATGCTGGAATCAAGACCGAGTGAGGACCCAATGAAACATAGCCTAGCCCACAGCAATTACCAGATTAGAAATTAGAATGAGTCTTACAAGTAAATGATCTACGTCATTCAACGCACAGGCCGATGAATTAGTATAAATGAGCAATTTCAATGAGGAATTCTTATTGATCTTTGTAATACATTTTATTATACTGTAACCTATTGTGTAGACGTTACTTTTAATTGAGATCTGTGTCGATTTTAATGAAAGCCACAGAGAAACCTAAATAAATATTAACATGATTTGAATATTAAGGTGATAATGTGAATTACTTAAAAAAAAATTCTCGTAACTACTTATCAAAAGAAATTTTGAATTTTTATAGATTTAAAAACATTTGCAATTACGATATATTCAAATCTACAGGTAGACTACTACAAGATTACCACGAAACAGCAGAGCGTTTAATCACTTGTATAGACGTGATGAAACAATCTGATCTAAGGAAATGAACTTCGAATCAATTTCCAATAATAATTACGTACGTTGTTACGCTTTGATGTTGTCATTAATTTCATATAGCCGAATTGAGACGACACAGATGATTCAAGTAAATTATAATTAGATAGTAAAATCATTTACAAAGATATTTATATCACATTGAAGTAATATTACCTTGTTGCATTAAATGAACTTGGAACTTTCATATCAGATAAATCGAATCCCGGTAGTTTATGAAGGAATCAATTCTCAACAACTTTATGTTGAGTGCTAGCTTTGAGGTTTTCATATTCCTCAGAATCTTAGTTGATACTGTACCTGAAGTTGATACCTTAACAAACTAGTTATCGCTGAAGTTTAGTTTCTCTCCGAAAATAGTTAGGCAAATATGCATATCGTATCGCAAGCTAATCCGATCTATGCAATTCAGCGCAGAGGTAGTTGTTTTAATTGGTTACGGACATAGTTGTATAGTTGAACAAGCGAATGTATGCTGATCACGGATTTGTGGAATTTATTACATAGTAGTAAAACCATACATATTGGCAGATTACGTCAATTTTATTGAAGTTACAACATATTTTATCACGAAAGATGGTAGTCCAATTGTAGTAGCCCTATTTTATCGATAGTCATTGAATGAAAATAGGTTAGGGTCTATTCGACTCAAGCCCTAAGAAATATCCCTCTATATTTCATATTTAGACAGGTTTCTGTCATTCATTTTGGCTGTCTTAGATTTATGTCTCAGATATGAAATTTAAAGTTAAAGCGCGATTAAGATAATCCGTTTTGGCTTCAAGCTGAACACCATCAAACGCTTTAGATAAATTGTGGGAAACGCGTAATTTATCGTGCCAATTTTTCAAAGTATCTAACAAATCAGAATTTAATATTTATGTATGTAAATGTTTTATTGACAAAATAAGAGTACCTACATGTGCGTTTTTTCCGACATTTTTTCTTTACAGTGTTGGAACAGGGGTCTCTTAGAGTGAGAGTGTTAAGGCATAGTCTGTTACGCTGGTCAAGCGCGGTTTGAGAGATCTCACACGCCTTTAGAGATTATTTAATTTCATGAACTCTAAGATAAGTAGGTTTCCTCTTGATATTTTTCTTCACCATTATAGTAAGTGATCTTTAAAATTACAACGCACATTTTGTATAGAGATGCGCGCCAGGATTTGATCCATTTTTTATCGTAGTTAGGTTGTTACCGTTATCCTTCTTGGAATGCTTTGGACTATTTTAACTGTAGAAACCTACAATAAAATCCACAAGAACGTGATATAGAGAAATTGTTCATACCATGAAGACAGTAGAGTGTTTTAAAAAATATAATAATTCCTCTGTCACCCTAGTAACCGAACCAATGCAAAGGAAGAATACCGAATTTAATTTAATTATTTCGAGATACCCCAATTTAATATAATATTTTTTTATCCCATCAGACTATAATCTACTCGTTCGCCTTTTTATGACTGTGACTTACGATAAAGCTTCAACACTTTAAAAGTTTATACATCATACATACATACATCGTAGAACCTTAATGTCGGTAGATATCGGACCCATATTCAAAAATAAGGGAATCCGAAGCAACTAGGTTCTGCAAATTGTTTTCTCATCGTTTTTGATGTCTTAAGCTAGGTAAATATATTCTAAAATTTCATTTCAACTTGCTTACTTTGTTTCTACAGATGTAGCGAATGGCAACAATGACGCCTAGTCTTTTTTGCCCGTGAGATGCTTATCCATATTAGATGAATAATAAGATATTACGGGCGTGATGTGACGTTTAATAATAATGAAAATGTGTATTTCCTGTCACATCGACAAAGAGAAAAGAAATATATAATGCCACTGTCGCTAATACATTCGAGATATAAGGGAAGTAGGGTGTAGGTACATAAAATGAAAGGTGTAGGGGTCGGAACTGTGTCGTACAATTACGTTATCGTTACCTATGTTATGGATATGGCGGGAAGTGAGCGTCGACGGAGCATTCAACTTGATGGTTCCATGCGATATCTCTTATATGTATGTGTAATATTTCCACTGAAATAGTTTCTCCTTTTCTATTTTTATTACCCATCGTACTTGTTCATCTGTTGAATTATCCGTTTCTGAGACCGGAACTAGTGGAAATCTTTAGTTTCTGCCTAGACCCTAGTATATGTATTTAATTTATTTAACTAGAGAAAGCTCATATTTTTGAAGTGCTGCAGGTTTTATTAGATAAAAAAATATACTTAAACTATAACACTTTGAGCTTAACGAATATGAAAATATTGCAATTTTATTCCAGGCTATCATTCTTTATAAGTATACGCAGATTGGTAAATATATTAATAACAAGAATACTGTACTGAAATATTGAGAACATACAGTAAGTTGTAATACTACGTTTTATGGTGGTGTAAGGAATCGTTATCTTGAAATATGAATTAGCCAATGGGATAGACAAAAATGTATGAAACGAACGTATACAATTTCGACTGCAAATTAAAAACGTTAGGTCTTTGAGAACAAGGATATTTGGCACTTGGTGCTCCCTGCCTACCCCGTAAGATACCCGACGTGACAGTATTACAATAACATAACACATCGATATGTGTCTGCTCACATGACCACATGAAACTACGTAAACTGTACATCAACAATTTAAACAACTACATATATAGTATTTTGGTAATATCATATTTCCAAGACAAGACGTAATAGGTAAAGGGCTTTCGAGTAATCTTATCTAAATTCTACGTAATATGGTATTTGGTTACATGCGATTGATCTCAAGAAAATTAGGCTATACAGGAGCCGTCATGTATTATGTTTTATATGTGGATACGAGCTTCTTATCCTAAATAGTTATATCTGTACACCGCTCAATAAATCAAAATAAGTATGTACTAAAATATAGTGGCTTATCCGGTTAACATATTATTATGTAGGTATGTGTTTTGGCAACGAGTCTCTTAAAAATTAAGAGTTGAAACAGGTTTTGGATCAGATTATTGTTATAACGTTACGCCACCTCCATTACGAGTTAGGCAGAGACTAGTGCGTGCGTAGGATCTCCATCTTTACAGACTTCATGCGTTTTTGTACGCTCATCAATATTCACTTACACACGCCGGCTTTGAAAACTTTTGAATTCGTTTTTCCATCAGATAATATCTGACAATAGTATATAATAAAGCAGATGTACGATTTAGAACTTAAATTAATTTATATTTTATTCAATTGATTTATTAATATAAATTATTATAAGCATAATTAGAATTCAAGGGACTTAGATGGTATGCGCGCATAAGTTACAATGTTAACTTCGACCGCTCATTTACATCGCTCACAAGCAACCAATTGCGGATGTGGAAACTTTAGCGAGGGTTCGAGGGATGACGTGGATGTAGTTAAGACCGCTGAATACTTCTAAAGATCTCAACACTTGTATGACTAGTTCGAAGTCCACTGTAGAATCTCAATTGTTATACATACATACCTACTGATAAATTTATTGGAAAAGTTTGCGAGTGATTAATGATACAATATAATTTGTGAACAGTTTATAAGATGTAGTACATCCCGTCATGGAATGGGGATGTCAGCTTTTTATCATATCAGCTACAATAAAATAACATGAAAAGTACATTACCATTACGCAATAATTCCTTAATAAAAACTACGTGCATTACTTCTTAGGTCTATATAAATTAGCCAATTGAAAATAGCTAAGTAATAATTGTTTTTCGAAGTCGATATTTAATGTCTAAATATCGACTTATAAACATCGACGTTGAATACACACAGCAACAGTAGAACATCTTATGCGGATATAGCAACACGTTGTTGACATCCGCTGTAACGTACCAATAATTCCGTTTTGCTAACATATCGTAACAATATCCGCGATATTTGTACTGTAATAACACTACGGATGTTACGAATATAACAGCAGTTTTGTTATATTTTTTTTCCTTTCAAGGTGATAAAATTACATTTATTTATTTAATATATTTGCTTCGTTGGACGAGCGGCTACGCGGCTGTCGATCGAGAATTTCTGGGTTTAAGTCGCCGGTTCGGGTACATTGGATTTTCAAATTAGAATTCCTAGTTAAAGTTCCTAAAAATATTACGATTATTTAGAAATTTAATTTACATACAACATACATAGGGTTAGGTTAGATTAAAGCCACCAGCTGCAGCCATGGCAAAACTCTTTCTTTATTTGGAGTATGTAAGGTAAGTACCTATGTCAATCGAAATGAATATAGGATTTGTAAGCTGAAAATATTTTATCTTTTTCTCGTATTTCGAATACGCTAAGTGAAACAAAAAAAAACGAAAGATAGATTAGAGAAACCATTCGACAAGTATTGACAAATAGGACGTTCCTGAAAGAGGATGGCTGTAAGTTATGTTAACGATAGCTCTCAAATAAAATACGCAATAATCTGCTAATAAAAATGATATTTCTTAAGTGAAATATTTCGATAGTATCAAGAAGTATCATATTACTACTTTGTATAACGAATCTCTTTGAATATACTTGTCAGTTAACTGAGCCAGTTTTGAACTTATCTTTAATCTGACCATCAGTATTACTCTTTGAGTTAGTTACAACAACAATTTTGTCTGCAACCCAGTCCAACAACAACAACTGAAATCCAGTCTCACTTTGTATTATAAATTGTATCCTTAATATGACTAAGGCATACTACAAGGATAGCTCGACTATTTGCAGTACAAAATTTGCAGGCACCCCGAGAGCCGCACCACGAATGAATCTTTGAGTCCAGTTGATTCTATAAACGTTGCTTATTTATTCAAGGCGAATAATTTATTCAATTCAAAATAATTTATTCCCAGATGCCGCTCCCAAATTGATTTAAGCGCGGAATGAACCCATTTTGAATAATGGCATTGCAGATAAAATAGAGTTTCGCTGAGTGTTTGAACTTACCTGTTTAATGAATCAGGTTTATGTTTAAATGATCTTCAGCCTCAACCCTTTTGTTGTTCCATTGTTGTAAACAGTTTTCCTTTCAGGATGAGAACGATTAGAAGTATATTACTCTAGGCTGACCAGGTGGCAAGGTTTATTTTAAAACGCAACATAAATTGAAACAAAGTAAGATGCGTGCCAGCACTTATGCTCCAAATTCTTGAAATATGAAATTTTCGTATATTTACGAGTATTACCAAATTTTTTAGCTAAAATTAAAGCATTAATAACGTAGACATTTAAATACTGTGTCGCCTGCGAGGACGGATTGGAAATCTTTCGCAAGAACCTTGGATTTTTAAACTTATTCCGATATTTAGCTAATCGTAAGGTATCAGTTATTGTAAAGGTAAAGAAAACTGCGAAGCTCGAGACGTCTACGTAATAATCTCTAAGCCCTGTAAAGCATGTACGTCCTTAATTAATGATTAAGGCCCGGATCCTTGCCATTTGATAATAATGCCGTATTTAACATCATTGGTAATGTATTAACTATAGTATCTCATTACATTTGTCTACTATTTCCCTCAGTTAATAATAGAGGTATGGCCGTAAGGGTTATTAGAGAATACAAGACGTAATAGGATTAAACTAATCATAATTATCTTAAAAAAGGTTTCAAGACAATAAAAAATTGACTAGACGAAAAAAGTGTGAAGTATCAAATGACGAGACTTATAAACATAATGTTAATTTGGAAGAAATTTATAAAGCTTACCGGTAAATTTTGCCAAGTTTCGTTAATAAATTGCTTGTTAACCATTACAAAACACTTCACGAAATTGTAAATTTCATTTCACAGTTATTTTACAATTTGTTTACTCTTTCGAAGTTTATAATTTGCTAAGGATAATTTTATTCCACGAATCCAATATTAATTTATACTCAAGCTGTTTGTATGCATTAAGTGTTTTATGCTAGGGAGAGCTTCACGACTATATATAGGTCATACTCAGCAGATCCATAAATTTTGATTAATAATCTTGCAACGAAATAACAATTAATATTTTAAGTAGCATTAATATCTTGTTTAAGGTATTTACTACGTTAGGGCTTAAATCGATGGTCTCACAAGTCCTACCTTCTAGGGACCGTAATAAGGTATGTGTAACTGCAGTCTTTGTGATCGTTGTAAAAACCAAGTGACGTCACCAATGGTTGAAACCACAGTCGAATACAATATTATCTGATGTACCTGTACATTCAGCGATCGGGCCTATGATTTTATTTCCGCCAATTTTCGTGTTACCTTTACATCAAGTTTCTATGAAAAAGGTTGAGAGATTATTGTTTATTTATAAAAATATTTAAGCAAATAACCCTAAAATATTTACGATGCCAGCCCATTTCTGTGTAAGCCCTTGGCATATTTAAAGATAAAAGGGATCAATGAAAATGATTTTATTTGTTTTCCAGAATAAAAGGTGTATCTAATATTTCTTTGCATGTGTATGAATAAGACACGTTATGAATATTAAATCGTGAATACAAAATAGAATTTTTATTACAACTCTCATATCTTGTAATATTCGAATTATGCTACATTTTCGTTTTATACCGTATTATCCGTTCGTAATTTTTGTGTTCCCCTTTTTTTTTAACTCGAAATGTATTAATATTTTTTTTATACTTATGGATAATAGGTATAAATTTGTGCTTTGCGATCCGAGACCTAAACGCCTAGTATGGATATAATGGGGTTAACCCTTCAGGGCAGGTCTATGTTAGCAGTAAACCGCAATAGGCTGAAGATAATGGTGATGAGAGATTATAGGATCGTTTTTCATATTTCACATCCTGAAATGGATGAGAGCGAGAGAGTACCTACTCAGAGTGAGATCGGCACCCTAACACTATTACAATCTAAGACGGTTCGTTAGTTGCTAAGAGCACTTACACACAAGACGGATCTCTAGCCCTTTGATGCGCGCTGCGGTGGTAATCTTTATGGCCGAATTAATAATGTACGTGTGTTTCGCATGTTAACCCACTTTGGTTACACTTTGATCAATAATGAAATTGGACCTATGCATCTTTGATTTCGAGGAACGGCTCAACACAGTATCTACAGTTCATGAAAATATATGTAATACGAAGTGTTTTTAAAACAGGTATTTTACGTTTGGATATGATAATTATGATTAGCGCGCGCTTGAGCACAGCTAAATATCCTGCCCACCTATGGGCAGCAGTGTAGGCGATGAGAAGCTGTGCTCTGCAACCCCCACTCACATGCCCAGCGTAGGGTTATGGACTAAAGTCCTGAAGGAAGGTCTATGTTCAGAAGTGGACTGCCATAGACTGATGATGATCGTCATTATATGTATATAATTGACAATTTTAAATGAGAATTGTTTTCCTTATAACATGAATATATAACTTTGTAATTTGTAAATAAGTAAATATAAACTGCATTAACTTTGTCGAGATCCAGTTATAGTTAATAAATGTAATGAATATATATAAACTAGAAGTGTTTAATTGAATTCGTTGTCTTGGAACCGGTCATTATTGTTGATTTAATGAACGTCCTTAACAAGTCTCAGACAATAGACGTCACGAGATATTTGGGTAAGTCGAAAGTGATGCTTAAATCAAGCGAAATGTCGACGTCACTATGGTTCTATTCAAAGAAGCGGGGATTGTGAAGGCTTCCGATCAATACATTTTAGACGCTTGATTAACTGGCCACTGCTGCTCTACGCTATATTCGCCAGTAAGGAAATTATTCTCTAAGTATTCTCCGCGTTGTTATGACCCAATTAAATGTTGGACGAGTCTGGCTGATGAGGGAGTTAAAAATATTTGAAACCGGCGCGCATGTATGAAGTGAGCGACGTACTCGTATGTTAAGAACATCATGTTTTAAGGACAGAGGTTTTTGGGATGTCATGGACTCTAATTACCTCTTTAGGGGTCTCGTATAACGGGGTAATAATAAAAATGTTACAACAATCGTTTAACTCAAATATTTGTAGACACGTTTCACCTTGTTTTTTTTATAAATGAGTGAAAATTTGGGGAGAAGTCGACTTATCGTGGAAAATCGCGATATCCTGGCTCGGGGCCAGGGCTGCGTTTCAACTATTTTTATACAAGAACGACGCCTGACTCTTTTTTCAAAAAAGGTTTCGTAACCCATTAGCCCCCGACATCGAAATATCAGACTGGCAGGCATATTTGTTATTTATACGCTACAGTAATTCTACCTCTGCAGTGTTATTTCTAAGAGCAAATCATGCAATGTTATAGACAAATCTTCAATTTGTATAACATGTTTTTTTTGTGATATGATCATTTTAATGAAATTTGGTTACCTATTTGTATACCTGCCTATCCCGTAAGGTAGCTGGCGTGATTAGAAATTGGTATATACATATATTTACTGTAAAATATATATAGGTATGTAAGTATGTTTATGAAAATGTGATATTTTTAACTTTTAATTACACGTACAAATCTCTGTGTAGCTATTAAGTTCATTTTATTAAAAAACGTATAGGTACCTACTTAGCTATTCGTAAGAAACACATTTTGAAAACAATAATAAACGTTCAAATGGTGGTTCAAATGGCAATGTGATGTTTACTTTAAGTTGAAGTTAAGTGTTGAATCTTACCTTTAATTTTGTAACAATTCAACTGTAGTGATATGAACGAAAGATGACGATATAAGTTAACACATAAGTACAGTAAGTTGCATGGAAAACAGGCAATTAAAAGTGATACCACAAAAATACATCATTCAGATGACGACGCGAGTTTTCTCTCGGTGCGCGAGAGAAAGAAGTTTCTCTCTCGCCGGTGGACGCGCAGGATATTGCAGACGTTTCCAATTTCCGCCGGATCACCTTGCCGTCTGTTCTGCCAAGTTATTGCGTACCTGCGTACTGCGCAGGAAATATTTTCCACAACTCGTCTCAAGTCAACCACCTCATAAAAACCGACCAACCGTCCCAGGAAAACTTGTTTAATAGAATTCTAGTTAGTTCCCGTTAACTCAGTTTTCTCCGGTATTTCTAAGTCATCGTTTATTTATAAATAGTATTTTTAAACACCCATTTTTATAACCTCGTGTTTTTATATTTGTTTGAACAAATGTTTCGTAGTAATTTGAGTTTAATAAAGTCCGTCCTCCTGAATACAACGTAACATTACGCCTGTAGTCCCTCAAGAGATAGGCAGAGGAGTGTAATATCTACACACCCACGTTTTACCAGGTTAAGTTTACGTCCCACTATGAAATAGGCAATAAGCCTATTGCCGTTAGAACCATTAGAAATTTCAATTTAGTAATTCTAGTAGTGGCTCGTAGTCTGGATATGGACCCGTTGTATAGAAATAGGCCCACCACCTATTGGATAGTGCATAGTGGGACGTAAACATAACTCCCCTGCCTATCTCTTCGGAAATTACAGGCGTGACGCTATGTTACGACTATACTATTGTATCAACTAAACAGGTATCAAACGATTTGATAAATAACGTAATGGTAAGTGGTCACTTCAGCCCGTGAACACGAATATCCAATCTCATAAATCCAATAAGACCGAACTTCTAAATGAGATTATTACGGATATGTGCTTACAACTTTGTACAGGGATATCCCTTGAGACCTTGTTTTGGACGCTTAATGGCTAAGTTTAGTGGAACATCAGATAGAGGCGTTACCTACCGTTATATTATCCACTACTCCACATTATCGTTTGATATATCATTGACTCTAGATCGGTAAAATTTGATAAATTAACAGCTGGAAAATCGATCGCATACAAAACACGAAAATAATAAAATACTTCTATGGAACAATATACAACTACTACGTTGAGATAAATTGACGTAAAGTTTAAAAATCATGTTTGCCTTAGGCCTCGGGATTTGCGTTTTGAGCCCTTTCACTTGCAGCTTAAATTGCAAAAAGTACTTAAATGTATACGAATAAAAGATAATTAAATGTATACCACAGTAACTTAATGTTGTGTGACTTACAATATAAATAATATATGTAATATTTAAACTATTTCTTAAAATGTAAACCTTACAAGACAACATGTATGTGCGGATGGATACAAAATGTTTATATTCGATAATTAAGCATGTCATAGTTCTACCAATAAGCAAATCCACTTGATTCGCGTCTTATAATTATTATTCTATTATCATTGCGTCAGTACTCTCAATGGGTAGGCAGAGGGCATCGAATTTCAAATATATAATTACAGTTCTGTCGTATTTCCTTCACATTCGTTATACTTCATACATGCACGCCGGTTTCGGAGTTTTCTAAAGCCTTCTAGAAGTTTACACTATTCTGATATCTTAGCATAAAACAATAGTCATGTGAATCGTCTTATCACGAACACACGGATTGGATGAAACTGAAACCGAATCTAGTCGGTCGTCGCACGTACGTCGCAACACAAATAATTTAATCTCCTCCCATTAACGATCTCAATTATAAAGTCAGGGCAGCAATTATTAAGTAATGGATTTCGTCGCGTAGTTATTTCCAACAACTTTCGCCCGGGGCTTCGGCCTTTGTGTCTCTTACATAGAAATGTTTACTAAAATTAGACATAGAAAATATATTGTTTCGACGCGCGTCTCCTTTCACAATAACACAGGTTAAGAGCAAAGTCTGCTATGTTGGTTTAGTGCTAGTATGCAAACTTCACACTCCTTTAAAAAATTTATGCTATATAGTTACACCAGGTTGCTAATGGGTTAGGTAGAGAGTGCGGAGTGTCAAATATTTATATCCTTACGGACATGACGTGTATATTCAACATTTATAATTCTTTTCATACTATCTGACTTATTTAAACAAGATAGGAGAATCTCGATCTGCCTCGACACTTCTATCGACCAAAATTAATTTATCAAAACATCATAAGGAACTGTAAGATATGTTAGTATCCTTACAATAACTGTAGTTATTGAAACAGATGCACCAACCTACTACAAAATAAGCTTCAATTTATCGATCACTAACAAGAAGTAAGGACGTTATTGAATGTGTTCCGTATGATACGTTAGAGCTCCGGAATGCGGGCTGCTTTCAGAATGCAATACCTTGCAGGCAACGGAGCTTTCTCTAGGATAGCTTAATATACTTCCTGTACGTCACAAGAGACAGTGTGAAAAGAGTTTATTGCTTATAAATAAAAAGTAAATGTTTCTGTGCTTATTGTCTTATTGTTTGAAAATAGTTTTTGTATTGGCAAGTTGGAACATAAAGAAAATATTTTATACGCTGACCGAAACAGCAGTGTAAGTTTTCTTTGAAAATATATCAATGAGTGTAAACATGAGAACGAATGAGCACGTAGTTTTACGGTCGCATCATAAACCCGTCAGAGGGCGCTAGTCATTATGCTGGACGGAGACGTAAAGATACAATTCTATGCCCTGTCATAAAACTGCGGCCTTAGAACCCGCCTGTATTGTAACGACAGAAAATATGGAATCTTATGGCAAGTTATTTTGCTGAAATCTCTTTCAGAAACCGTTCATCGCGCAAAATTGAAAATCAAAAGTTTAATACAAATTTTATATTTTTTATGTAAGGATTGCTTTCGTTAAAGACATTTTATAGGTACGACGTTAAAAAACTGGCAAAACTATAAACATAAGAAGACATTTTCCTATACGTTTTTAATGTGAAAACACAAAGTTATATAGGTACAATGAAAAGATCTCACGATAAGTTGAAACTCCAACGAAGCGTATTTTTTTTGTTAAGAATTGTGTAAAAGCAAATTCTCTTTTCTAAGTGAAAATTTATTTATGCTAGTAGACACTGTTAGAACTTTATAAATTCTTACCAACAAAATAATACTTAGTATTCATAAACTTTGTACATTAATTTCTCAGTAATATTTTTGTACTAGCTGTGTCCGCAACCTTGTCCGCGTGGTATTCGAAAATTCTAAAACGAAAGTAGCCTAAATTACTCCTTATTACATCAGCCACCTGCCAGTGAAAGTCCCGTCGGTCCGGTTGTTCCAGAGATTAACTGGAGCAAACAGAGAGACAGAAAAAATTGTAAAAAAATTTATTTTGCTATATGTAACGTGTGTACACATATATGCATTTAGTAAAAAGAGGTTATTTTAATGTTACAAACACACACTCCAATTTTATTTATCTGTAATATCTATAGATAATCTAAGTAATCACTTTCAAATTTGGATTTGGACGTTGTCATATTTGATGTAAATGGTTTAAATCTTGACACTTGTGTTAATCTTAGTGGCCTTTTAGTATAAAGCAGAACAACGAATGAAGTGGGGGCACAAGAGAAGGTTCACCACAAACGGCTATTTTCAAAAACATAACAATTAAATACTTATTCAACATATAATTATTTGTTTATACAATAGTACATACCCAAATAATTACGAGTACGTAAGAACATATGGCGTCGCTGAAATGCAAGCAATTTGATAGTACACGAGAGTGAGGCGAGATCTCAACCTTGACCTAACTTACAGTCATTAACGTGTACTAAGGAAAGATCACTAGATCACATCGTTTGTATTCTAAAACGAGCGCTAAAACTACACAAATATGCCGCTTTGAACGGTCAAAAGTGTCAAAGGCCTTGACCACATTAATAGCGGACTCCTCGGCTCTCAACCCATTTTCATGTCATCGCTGAATTTCATGTTTACTCAGTCTCATGAACACAAACCCACACTCAGCGATGAATACACAATGAGCTATTAGAGGTAAGGATGCTTTTTAATTAATATATATGATTTTATTTATTTACTAATCCTTTATGGTGGTTATTAAAGGGCGGACTTAATGCCAATTGTCATTTTCCACCAGTTAACCCAGGTGACGATGAAATGTTGTGGTAGACACATAATTACCTTAATTTCCGAACAAAGGAAGCTTCGGAAATACTATTATAATTGATATTTAAATATATTATATTATATAAATAAACATATATGCATATACAAATACATACGTTAATAAATATCCGTATGTAGAACTATTGAAAAATATAGAGACAACATTTTGTATTGGTCATACGAAATATGTACTACATATTATGTAAAAGTGTTGTATTCGTGTTGATATATACACATCTTCACTCCAAGCCGATTACGATGTAGGCAGAAAGCATCGAATACCAAAAATTGCCGCCTTCCTTGCCGTGGTACTTATACAATTATCTCACTGTACAGTATAACTACAGTATTTTTCTTTTCTAGTCGGTATGAAAATAGGATGTGTCTACACAAGTAAGAAAAATAATACAATCGGATAAAGTCGGTTCGTTACGAGCTAAGAGCC
>DWTO01000502.1:0-20865 GCA_018244755.1 Jemadia pseudognetus | reverse complement strand
AAATTTCATCCAAATCGGTTTCGTGGTTTAGGCCCAAAGAAAGGACATCGGGACAGACAGACAGACAGACAGACAGATAGACAGACAGACAGAGTTACTTTCGCATTTATAATATTGGTAAGGATTAGTTAAGTTGAACAAGATGATCGCAGTAGATAATACTATGGACTTTAAATGTTTTTACGCTACAAAGACTTTAATTAATAGTCATTTGTAGTTGGTATTGCTGGACAACAAACTTTGAAAGTTGTCAAAGGATAGCCACCAACTTGTATCTCTGAAGGAGAGCGGTGGTTTAACTCCATCTCCCTGTATTGTGGAGTAACGCTCTTCCCGATTGAAGGACATAAAAGTCTTGCAACCATTTACAACATAAAGTTAGCAAAATTTAAATAAATAAAAATTTAACTACTTTTCTCTGCGTTTTTTGTGTACATTTTATATTGAATACATTCAAATCCAGAACCCGTTCAATCTCACCACAAATACTACTTCCTACAATATAGATTTCGTCGTGAAACTTAAGAAAAGGACAGAAATAGAGTAGCTTGCTATTTTTCTCTTTCTCTCGGACACTGCCCTTTCGAAAGAAAGGCTCGGGTCGGTGGGATGATTTTGAAAAAACGTTTGGGGCTATATGAACATGGATCGATTATGGAAATTATTATATACATAGGACTATAAATTCATGTTTTGGTAATGTTAGGTTTTTTCCATCAAATGACAATGTAGGTGTTTATAATGATAAAATAAGCCGTATATTTAACTCATCAATACTTTTAATGACTCATTTTAGATTAGTATTAATGTATATTTTATAACACATTGAAAAATAACAGAATAAGGAAACTATTAAATTAAAATAATACATTGTTTCAATTGAATATCTTACATGGTTTTAAAATTTTATTGAACAAAGAAAAGAGAATAATTTCTTAATCATGCTTGGGTTTGGATTTGTTACTTTAATTAAAAATTCATTTCACAAGTTGCGAAAATGCAGATGCAATAGTCTGAAGGCAGAGGGAGAAAGTCGTGGTGCGAGCGAGACGGACAGAGAACGCTACACGTGCCGGGATAAACTAATTTCCTGACGGGAATCGCAATGTGAGCTTGTGAGCTTTCGAACTTTTGCACCGACCAGTACCATGTACTCGTACCTAACGTTAAAGTTCTAACCATGAATTAGAAACGTTTGCAAAACCTTTACAATATTCCTTTACATCGACAAAAGAGTCAAAGCAGTAACTACTTCCCATTGCTGATTTTAAATTTGTGAGCTTTTTTATATTTTATCTCACTAGTTTTAATTCAATTCATTTGCTATTCGTTGTTGAAATAAAGGTTACTAAGGGCGGGATTTATGCCAATTAGAATTCTGTACCAGTCAGCTCTGGTTGATGGTGAAAACAAACCAAAACTTGTAACGATATCTCCAGAAAACGGATGTTTCATCAATGATTTATAATAATTATATCTAGAACAACGTATTGTATTAGTCTACAGCCACCTAAAACCGGTATACATATGTATAGCTCTCATAATGAAGGGAAATAAGTTTTGTTTGTTTAAACTTGTCGTAGAAAGGTACAATATCAAGATAGAATATTTTTACTAGATCTAGCGGAGAGTAGGTACACGAAGGATATGTTAAGCATATGGAAATATATTCCAATAAATAAAACTCGTACGAAGCCAGCGTGTCTCGATATCCCTTGAAGTATTAAGCGAAATAACGGCAAATTCTGAATTTCCATCCCAGTCAATTCTATGGCACGGATGAAGTATTATTTTCTTTTTACACTTAACACGTAACACCACGCCTGTAATCCCCGTGGAGGTAGGCAGCGGTGTGTAGTACACTTCCAACTTTCACCAATAAACACTTTTTACACTTAACATTTACTATTACTCACGGGTTGGGTAATGGATGATGTCACTGGGCTTCATGTACGTCCTCCGTGACACCATTTCATTGGTATATGCTGAAGAATAATTCAACGACAACAACAATTTTATCTTATCATTCTTGGATATAGACGTCCTCTCATTCAGGAGGGTAATTCCATTATCTGCCAAGGTAGAAAACTGCAAGTTCACAAACAACACACGCCTTAGCGATTTACGTACGTAGGTCTCACTATGTATACCTCATCCGCCTTACCTTACCTTTTAATGTTCATACAAACGGAATTTAATTTGATCTCTACTATAAATTTACGTTGAAAAACGATTTCTGCCACACAGAAGCTTCTCCCTCATTTAAGTTGGTTAGCAGAATTCGTTGTAATAATTGTACTTCGGATATTAAGCTTTTTCTGGTCCTGCCTCAAAAGCGTGCTAATTGACTACCCAAGTCCGATATTTCTGGTATAATTCCATTACTCATAGACTGCGGTCATTTTTACCCAGCAGTGTACATAAACATTAATACCAGTGGCATTACATCCATATAACGAAATCACTACATTAAAAACTTACCATGCTCATTTGATGTGACGCTTTCGATTATTTTCATAGTAAACTACTTTACACATTTTTATTATGATCACAACAAATATTTTATTCAAAAGTTATATTAAATAGATATCTTGTCGATAGAGTTGTTTAAGTCCTTTGTAAAAACAGTTCTCTTTGTAGTTCTCGATGGAAATTTCTCTTAAGTTTCTATACTCTGAATAACCTTTACTTTGAGCCATCTAAACGAGTTATACACAAACGACTAGCAATATCGTGTGGGTAACGTTGTTCCAAAATGTTTATAATAATGATATTTTAGTAGACGCCCACACTGTTATTTCATCCCAAACTACACGAAGTATCACGATCTAATGTACTCTGGAAATGTATATATTTCTAAGTATATAATATATGCTACACACCCAGTTACAGAACTAACGCTCATCTCACATATGTGTATGTATATATGTACCTACTGATTGGGAATCGAATCGACAATCTTCAGCTCAGCAGTCACAGCTAACCACTAAGATAGCAAGCCATTAGTTGTTAGATACAATATGTTATATTATTATAAGCTAAATACATTTCGAAATATCAGAAGTACATGGACCGCCTCGTTGTTTGTGGTGGCTGCAATTGCAACTACCGCTCGCGAGGTCCTAGATTCAAATCCCGGGTCAAGTACTGCTAGATTTTTCTAATTTAGATTTTATAGTAGTGGTTCGGAGCTTGGAAATATGCCCAATCTAAGGCAACAGGCTCATCATCGATTTTATACTCATCTGTCCATCTCTCCGATGATTACAGGCGTGATGTTACGTTAAGCACATAAGTAACACAATTATCTAATATAATAAACCTATGCTTTTAATATTATACTGTACGGTTACTACCTACACAAATAATATTATGTCGTACGTATTATACAATACCTAAAACTCAGATATGATTTTGCCTTTTTCCACGATCCCATATCCCTTTCTGTATCTGACACGCAGCGTTTTCTCCGATACCGTTTCATTAAAAATACATGAAAACCCCACGTACCTAACCCATCTCGAGGGTGTAGTTAAAGCTAACCTGCCTGCAGGCTACAGGCCCATATACATACCAACATATTTACCGTAATGCTTATTGATGTATTATTCCGTAATGTATTGATAAAGTTTGGTCTTAACTAATTTTGGAGTTCTGAGTTGTTATTTTATCTTTGAATTAAGGCCGGATACTGGCTGATAGGGGAGTCAGAAGTCGCCGAAACCGGCCCCCATGACTGAAGAGACTGATGAATGTGGAGGAGGCTTGGCAGGTCTGTAAGGATATCTTTGTCACTCGGTGCACTCTGCCTACCCCGTAAGGGACCTGGCGTGAAGATATGTCTTAGTGAGTAAAATTGCTCTATATTAGAGCGGCCAGCCGTGAGATATCGACAATGTCACGATGACTTAATTGTCAAGTGCATAACCTTCGTACGTGTTCTACATGGAGCCGCGTACTTAGCGGCATGCCCTTGTTGCGTGACTTAACAAACGAAGCCCTTAAAGTACGAGTCTCTTATACGTAAGCCAATTTCAGAACGGTTTTGTGATAAAACAATTGACTCGTTGTATTTGACTGCCTCGTTGGTCGTGTTGGCTGCAAACGCGACCGCCGACCGGGAGGGCCAGGGTTCAAATCCTGAGTAGTGGTGGCTTGGTGTCCGGGATTTTCAGACGTGAAATTATGAGTGTCACGAAGTGTAAATAATGACCGAGCTATTGATCTAGTGGTTAGTGAACCCGATTTGTAAACGATGAGTGTGAGTTTGATTTTCACCCGGCCAAAATATTTTTGTGATAAGTACACAGTGCTTTTTTATTTCTGGGTGAACTAAAACGTATATAACTATATATTTATTTGCATATACGAGTATGTATGTAGTTTACGAGACTTTTGGTTACCATAGACCTGGCTATATACTTATAATTTGATATCAGAAGATATTTATTTAAATATTTTTAATCGTGGATTGAAACATATGAATAATTTTTTTGTTGACGTACCTATCCATACGAAAATAGGAGGTAACGTTTCGGAAAACGTTTGATAATCAAATACTGATGATTAATTAAGCAATTCGCTCGTGTTTCCTGACAACAAATATCGAGCTCAATGTTCGATATATCTTAATAAAGTTCTCGACCAAAATCATGTCTGATCCTTTCTTTATTGCCACATAATTCAGCGCGGAGGTACGAATACTCGCTTAAATCGGTATCTGTATCAACAAAATGCCTTTTATTGAGACGATAAGGGCTATTAAATACCAGATAACAATAATTTGGTATATCATATAATGACATGTTAATGACAATAACATTGTTAAACTGATAACAAGAAAGAGTTGTTTACGACCATTAAACCTAACGCTATTAATTTGTTTATTTACTATTTATTCATGCATTCATTTGATAAATAATTAATTTTTTTATATTGATTTTTTTTTCTTAATTATTAACCTAAACCTAGGTTACAAAGGGTGGACTTAATGCCTAGTGGCATTATCTACCAGAGGACATATGGCAGGAACAACAAAATCTGTAACAATGACATCCAACAAATAATGTGGCATAATATTTATTTATATATTTTTTATGAACCAAAGGTGCTTGGTTAATATTCGATATTAAAGTCAAATAATCCATGACACCGACGGTTACAGGGTTAGCGGAATATGCAAATTGGTCTATCCGCAGTGATTTGAATATTTCATATCACAACAACAATTAATATTCGTAGTGAAATGTAAGTACGAACTAACGCCATATTGTAAAGTCAGATCGTTAATTCCTGGATTTAAATCACACTATATGATTTGTAGATTAAAACGTAGATTGGATATGTCAGTAATATGTTTAATTATCTAAATAATACAATTTATATCTCGCTGATCAAGTGGTTGTAAGCGCGACCGCTTAAGAGGTCCTAGGTTCGATTTCCGGATAGTGTATTTAAATTAAGTGAATATTTCGCTATACGTTTGAATTGTTTAAAATACACGTGAGAGATGGCCTCGTGAATTTTGAACACGTTTCGTACACGAAATATGCAGCAGATGTGTAGTGTTTGTCCGAATTCACTGACGTTCAAAATTATACTAGAAACTAATAACTTTAATAGCAACTGAACAAACGCTTTAACGAATTAAATGTTATACGCATGAACCTTGATTATATTGTATCTTAAACTCTTCTCTATCATTTATCTATCTATTGACTGCCTCGTTGGTCGTGTCGGTTGTAAGTACGACAGCCGATTATAGCATAGAGAGCCTACCAGATAAAACCCGTACCCATCAATACAACGATAAAGGGATTTATCATTTCCTCATCAAGGACGGCTATATCCATTTAAAGTAACGAGCGTGCTGTTTATATTATAAATTATATGAAATAAATAACATAAATATGATACGAAAAATGATATAATATAGATGAGACAATATAAAATTTTCCATTTGATCAACATCAATCAACATTCGATTTGATCAAGTACATCTTTCAAAAACACGTACTTCCTATTTTCTCTTTAGTTCTATTTTCGTCAAGTTATTTCATTTAAAATTTAAACAGACATCTCTTTTGAGATATAACATTCGTCGTGTCCCAATAACATTTATATCGTACTTGTTTCAAAAGTGATCGTCAAGATTGCCTTTCCCAAGATCGCGGGGGAAACATATCTCAATTGCTATCTTAATTGAGATGAGTTTCCTATGAATTTGGCGTGTTGAATACATCTTGGGACCAATAGAAAATAAAAGGTACTTGTAAACTTTCAAGTTTTGTGAGGAATCTGTTTGAAGGATCAAAGTTGTTAAGTTGATCAACATTAGACTATGAAGGTGGAAAGTTTGGAAAATTAAAGTAAAAGAAATAATTTTGTTTGCCTGAACATTGAAGTAATGAAATTATTGTCCCACAGATTTCAGATTTTTTTTTCTAATTCTTTAATATCTCATATTTTTAATTATTGCTAATTGTTTTTTCTTCTGCCTCTTCTTACTCTTATTCTCCTACTTCTTCTTCTAATTCTTCTTCTTCTACTTCTACTTCTTCTTCTACTACTTCTTCTACTACTACTTATTATTATTATTCTTCTATCAGTGGAGGCCTGTGCCCAGCAGTTGACTGTAGGAAGCTGATGATGATGATTTGTATGTATGTGCATGAGAATGTCATAATTAATAGTCATCAACTACACTCTTCTGCTCACCTCTTAGGGTTTTACAGGGGTGAAATCACGTGCGTCTACATAAATGTATAAAATTATATACATTACATGATACAATACATGAAATTAAACAAAAAATTAATACAAATATACGTATATATGTATTTATTTTACAATAATAGAGATATTAGTGTCCACTGTATATAAATCTAACTTATGAAAATATACTAACCAGTTAATGAACAAATATTTGTTCACGTCACTACAGTTTAACACAACGAAAACAATAGAAAGTTGCATTGTTATTATTGCTCATGACTGGTTTTCATTTAATCAAGCGCGGGGTTAAACTTAATGTGATTGAACGTGATTTATGATAACAGCATGGCATGAATTAACACATCGAGATGAAAACGTATCATATACCTACATATATTTTAATTAAATTGTATTGTAATAATTAAATAATCTTTTAAAATGTAATTATCGGAAAGTTAACTAATATTTTCTAAATAACAGTGTATTTTATAAAATCTGTTATTCCGATTGACTGCCTCGTTGGTCGTGTTGGTTGCAAGTGCGACTGACGATCGGGAGGTCCCGGGTTCCATTCCCGGGTCGAACACTACGAGTTGAGTTGAGACTTTAAAATTTAAGTGAAGTGTACATTTTTGCGTACTAAAACTACAAAGCTTCCGAATTATAGAAATATTTACAAATCTTATTATAGTTGAGGCTGCTAGAACCAGAGAGGCCTAACTGCACTTTAACAACTATCTGCTTATTTGCATTTTCATAGTTTAGAAATGTTAATCTATACTACTACAGCAGCCTAAAACTGTTTACATGATATCTAAAGTTGTAGGCCACTCTGGTACTGTAGATTTACAGTTCCTAATTATGAAAATAAAAATATACCAAAAGTTTCTAAAATGCATTTAGGCCACTCCAGTTCTAGCGATGTCAGTTAATAAATGGTATGAGTCCATAAAAGCTTTAAAGATCCAATTCACACAAAGAAACAGACATGGACATGAAACCCTATATGAGTGTGTGTGATGGACAACCGTTAACCACAGTGTGGTTGAAAGCAAACACGTTGGACTGCCAAGAAGCGTCAAACGCGTCCAGAGAGCAGGGCGCAATACTTATGGGTTCACCTGAGCGAACTGCGGTGAGAGCAGTGTGGTCCTTACATCGTCTTGGGAGCAGGCGGGGTCGACGGCGGCAGGCAGGTGCGGCGTAAGCTGTTGCGAGTTTACCGGCTCGCTGGCCGTGCTCAGCACCTCGGCCGCGGACAGCGCGGACGCCAGGTCCACGCGCGCGCCGCCCGCCGCGCCGCCCGCCCCGCCGCCCGCCCCGCCGCTCGCCCCGCCAGCCGCCGCGCCGCCCTCGCCCTCGGGCGGCGCGGTGCCCAGCCCTGAGAAGTAGCGTTGCAAGTCCGACAGGAATATCTGACCACCTTTGAAAGAAGAAAACCTCATATGAAGTATTTGAAGATAGGTAACGGTTAACTGCTTAGGAGTACATCAGGTAATCCGAGCGCTATGGTAACTAATAACTAATGCATTCAGTAAGATGGAAATAGAGCGGATTACGCGACCTTAAAAAACATAGAACACAAATGTGAAGTACATATTTATTTGTTGATTAATGGTTTCATTTCTAATATTAATTGCGGACGGGAATCGTCTCCGCGACCCCCAACGCAACAGTCAGGTTCACTAACCATAGCACTAACAGGCCAATGCTTTATAAATAATCAGTAGCACAATCATTTTTACATTAACTATGATTACCAACTACTGTTTCCAAATACAAAATTTGTACATTATAGCTCACAGTGACAAACAAAACTATTCACCCTTGGGTTGCGTAGCGGTGGCGGTGTTGGGCGGCGTGGCAGTGGGCGCCGGCGTGTCGCGGGCACGGGGTGCGCGAGGCGCCGCGGCGGAGGCCGGCGCCTCGGTGGTGCGCGGCGCACTGCCGCCGCGCGAGCTGCCGCCGCTGCCAGCCGATGCTCGAGTACCCGAGGTGCCACCACTGCCACTGTTATTGCTAAAATTTATTAATATAATATCAATTTTATATAAAGTTATCATATATTAATTGTTTAAATTTCATTTAGAAGGTAACCTTTATTTTTACATAGCAGAAAATGCACACATATTGTATTAAAATGCCTTATTGGTTGTGTTTGTCGTAAGCGTCACTGACGATAGGCAGATCCTGGGTTCAAATCCCGGGTAAGCATAAAATTCACTTAACAGTTTAAATCAGATACAAATCTAGAACCACTTTACAAATTTGCCTATTTTTTTATATTTGATTCATGCATTCATGAGTAAATATTAGGTACATGTTAATGTCAGTACAAACTACATTGATATTATAATTAATATTATTATGTTATATTTTATCGCATTTCTTTTATTTATTTTTATTGAACACTATAAGATATGTTATTTTCTTTGTAACAAATTACATAAATTAATTGTTAAAGTTGGAATGCCATTGTGGATTGGTCGCAGACATGACTGTTAAATTAGAAATCATTCATTATATTTCCAGGTCAGCTACAATTGGGGTTTTTCAACATGAAATTCCTAACAATAACTCAGAGGTTGGATTTGTGCTCAACTTAAGACAGTAGACTCACCCCATATTCCATAATGGGACATATGAAATGTACAAGTGTACTATGCTTCTCTAAGCATCCCTTAGGGGAGATGTAGGTATGATGTTACATTATTTTTATTTAAGATTATTACTAGCATTATTATTATAATCTATAAATAATATTGTGATTATTGTATTACTTATGTTTGCAATATAATGTATTTTGGTATGATGTGCTATTAATGTAAATAGATATCGTTTTAATTAACAATAAAATAAAAATTAACATTCTGCTAGTGGACTGGATGGTATGCATATGTATTGACAAGTATCAAAAAACCAGTACCCCATCGTCCCCAGCAGCGAAGACAGACTGCCAATTTGGCCGACACCTCCAAAAAGCTGCATCAGCTGTTGCTGGGACATGTTATTGAGGAGGTTCTGTAGTTCCCCATCTTGGGCACCGCCACTGCTGCTACCTCGACCTCCAGATGTTGGTGGATTATTTAATGCCTCATTTATACGACGGCAGTAATCATCATCCTTATCTGTTTTAGGCTCCTGGAATAATTTCAACATTTTCATTATTTATTATATGCATTAATTCTACTAGTTGTATTGAATAAGAAGGGGAAATTGGTAATAAAACCATGGTAGGACCTATCACATCCATATTATAAGTGATGATTGAATATAATTATAAATAAACAACACATTATTCCTGTGTTATGGTGATGTTTTTGGAAATAATGTTTACTCTAATCATCCCAAATATGTAGGAAATATATACAGACTACATGTAAGATAGATAGTTCTGGTTTAATAGATATCTGATGTTCTTTCATTTTGCTCATATACAGTGATTCATCAAATTAAATTGAGAGATTTGTGTCGCTATCTAGAGTCAAGGGTTAAAGGTGCAGAATAAAAAAAATTAAAGTTGATAGCAAACGAACAGTCAACGGAAAGGTAATGTATGAGCCTGATGATGTACTCAACAAAGTATAGTCTCCATCAACGGGAATAGGATGTTATAAATCATGTGTGCATCTGGCCTAACAATTACTGGCAACATTTACAATGTGCACACTTAAAGAATGATCTTATTATCCAGAGGTGTCAAAGTATAGTAAAAGAGTAACTCAGTAACAGTAAATCATAAGACCACAGAATTTTTTGGTCAGTTTTATAACTTAAATCAAATCCGACATAAAAAAGCTTCTAATAAATTTATAATGCAAAATTCCTATACTTGCGTGACAGAAAGTATGAAAAAGCTGACGTCATAACTTCATATTTTGTTTCATCATCATACATAATACAGTTAAAAGCATATATATTACCTGCATCCAGAAAAAGTATTTCTTCGAAAATGATTTGAATTTCAACACGTACACCCTGCCGGTGGTGCATTCATTGACCCTCACGAATTCGCAGTCATCAGGGAAGATAAGAAGGTCGTCTTCAACTTCACCCGTAGTGCGATCCTTCCAGCAGAAATGCATAAGGGAATCTTCTCCTTGGTACACGTAAAGGAGCCCCTTTCTTTTGTCTGGATGGACCATGCGACCCTTTAGGGTCATCCTGCCCGCACGGAACTCTACCAAGTGCTTGTTACCTCCGGAACTGCCTCCAAGAGCTGATGTGTTTCCAAATAACGCGGTTGCCGACATTTTATTGAATGGTTTGGAACCTGAACAATATATAGGCAAATAAATTAGAAGAAAAATTATTAAACTAGGTAGTTATTATAAACTCGAAAGTGTTTTATTATAGAACATGCAATTATAAAACAGAATATGAAACAAACCAAACCACTAATCGCTTCTTAATATAAAGTAAAATACAGTTATGTCTCAATTTCAAAATATATTAGGGCTGAGACAATCGGATTTTCAAGGCATGAAATGATGCTACACTTTTCAACATGACGTATGACGCACGTATTGAAGATGAAGACATTGGTGTTTGTATTATCTGTGTTATAATAACGTTTATTTCGTTATCTGTTTATGTTATAATGCACACACAGCACATATTCTACAAGACAGTTTAGTCCGCTGGAATATCAGAAAAAGGATAAAACTTTAAAAAAATGATGACTTCGTTTGCATACAAAGTATCATATACTTTAATGTAATTTAATTTTGCATCGGAAGTCTTGGAGGCTACAGGTCTTAACTCAAAATTATACAGAATTATATATATAAATAATATTAGTTAAATTAAACAAAACTTAATAACATTTTTAATTTATTGATAAATCTGATTGATAATTAGTCAAAATTTTCAATCTCCTATATTAGGGATTTTTAAATCCATATAACATTTTTCTAATATTATCTATGCTTAATCGGCATTTAAGGAAATGAAATACCTTTAATTAGACTACAGAAATGTAAAATCATTGTAATTTTGAATTTTAGGAAACTATTAATAATCTTGTACAGCACTATTGATTGTGTGCTGACATAAGAAACTTCTTTCTTTGAACCTAGTGCTATGTCAATCTATAATGCAAGCGACAATTTGCCACATTCAATATTACTTAGTTTTCTGTCCGGATAATCGAAGCGGTGAATAATCTTAGCGGCGTTTGAGAGTTAAGAAAATAGAAAAAAAATAACACTTAGTATTCTCAGTATAGTATAATCTCGTGCGATTACATATTATTACGATTTATTTTGCGTTGCGTGAGAGTACAGTAGTGTAGCTAGTATTAAAGACTGACCCAGCTTCAAATCATCTGATCAAAATGAGTGTACAAACAGGTAAGCTTACTCATTTTCTACAGCAATATTTTTTGTTTATTTTTTAAAGTATATTCTGGTTTAGTGGATTTGCAGTGCTTTCAAATATAAATAAATTTACTTTCAGTACACAATGTTGTTATCATTTAGGTGAGAGCATTGTTCTACGGTGTATTGAAGTGTTTTTGTTCAACTTTTATAGTAATAAAATTTTAATCATTATGATGTGTTCATTGTTCAAGAATATTTTCATTATCATACTTTAAAAACATGTAGGCAAGTAATGTAGCTTATAACATTCATATTTCGCTAATTATTTTCGGTGATATAGAAAATGGAACATGATAGAATTTAAAATTTCAATTTAGACATCTCTATTTTATTTTAGTATCTACAGCTAATTATTGACTTCCACTTAAAGATATTTTTGTAGTATATCTAAGAGTCATATTAAAGGCCTATAGTCTTCTTCACCTTAGTGAAGTAGTGATGTAATATTGCATGCAATCTAAAACACTGATAATTAGTCACTACTTCTTTAATTCATTAAGATTTTTTGTAGGGATAAATCCACCATTCAATACAATTATATTATGTTACCTCATCATCATCAGCCTGTGTAACTCAATTGATGGACACAGCCCTCTTCTGAGTGAATTTTACCAAAATTCTTACCCTGAGCTTACAGATTAATGATCCCAGAACGTCTTTGAGCACTGCAGATTCTGCTGCTTGTAGACGACCAGGGCATTTAGCTGTACCTAGGTAGGTTGTGATATAGTGTAATCTTCCATGGTCATATATGTTATATTACTGTTGGTTTTGTGTAAAATAAACTTGTACAACTTGTATCCCATCTGCAGAATGAACATAATTTATACTTTATTATATAACACATCAAGGAGACCCTTCGATTTGACTTTTATGACTGTAAATGGACTCTTGACTACCTCATTGGTTAAGTGCTTGTAAGGATGACTGCCAATTACGAGGTCCTGGGTTCAAATCCCAATTCAGGTACTATTGGATTTTGCTAATTACAATTTATAGTTATAATTTTTAATAGTGGCTCAGAGTTTAGATTTGTGGTCAGTGTATGTATAAGCTCATCACTTATTAGATGATGTGACAAAATTATAACGGCTGAGAAGCACAAGTGTACTACCCTCCTCAATCTACCTCTTCGGGGAATACAGGAGCAATGTTACATTTGGGACTCTTTTGATACTGTGTATATAAAGACATTTTGAATTGATCTGGAAATAATGGAAATATTTTTCACACATATAGGGTAACATTACAATATTTTTTGTTACTGCAATTGACCATTATTTGGCTCAAATATGTAACATCATTCAGCTTTTAGTCTTCTGTTTTTTCATATTTATTTTTGTTAATTGAGCATATTTTGGTCCTAGTCTTGTTTGATTTTAATTGTAGATTTGAAAAAATTTGTGATTTTATGACAATTCATTACAGTAAGTATTCTCGCCATTAGAATGAGACACAATACTTTTGTGCCACAGCTTTTATTTTTTTTATCTTCACACCAGTATTCCCTGAAAGTGGTGGCAGAGGAGTGTAGTATACACCCATTATATTAATTTGTATGCATTTATATTGTTAAACCATCTGTACATATGTGTAACTCTCGTCCCACCAAAATGTATAGTTCTGTTACCAATCCTTTTTGCATTGATATCAAAAATTTACCAATATACAGTTTTAAAGAGATTTGCTCTGTATTGAAAATAATCTTTATATTAAACCTGAGGTTTTAACAATGTTTGAAAAATACACATTCAAATATTACATAACAATGTGCATAGCAATGCATTTGTAGGTGACAATGATGTTTAAAATTTAATACATAATTGCCATAACTTATCAATAATATTAATATTTCATTATTATAATTTTCTTTCCAAAACTTTCATGGTAACTTTGGGTGCTTTTCGTGACTTATACAACATATGTAATAGGTCCCCATGAAACATTTTATTAACATAGGCAATTAATTTATTAGAGAAGCATTCTTATTCATTGTTTGTTTGAAATTAATTCTTTTGTGACACATCAAATTATAAATGAATCGAAGCAGTCCGTGTGTGTATAATCAAATGATGTATTTGTAGTGGCATAGTGGACATTATTGCCTTTTTACTTTTAGATATGAGTGCAGTGAATAATAACATTGATAATGATGACTGAATAGTTGCTCGATAAATTCTCTTCCTTTTCAGACAGATCTTAACACTTGTATGATAAGTGCTTAGTAAGCTATGGGTGATTCATATCTTAAAAGGTATCAGTTGTCCCTTGATAATTTGTTATTATATCTTGTAACTGATATCAAAAATAGAACACAAATCCATATCTTAGATAGTTTGTAGTTTGATATAAAATATATCTAACACCTGTTAGCACCTGTTAGTATGAAAAAACTTACATTTCAATATATTTAACCATTAGTAAGTTAATATAATTTTTTATTAATGTTAGAACTTTTTTAAAAAATACTGTTTTGTTTATTTGTATATACTATTTTAATTTCCAATTTTGACCTGTACATTTGCCCATAATCAACTTGAATCAGTATATTGGGCAATCATGATAACTGTGTAAGAAAAAGTCTGGTGAGTTAATATTTTACTACAATGGTTTGTTTTTAACGGCCACCAAGTTTTTAAGCGTCAAAATGTTTATGAGTCACTCGTTCTTGTGCAATGTGCAGTTTTTTGTAAGATTGCAAAGAGGTGACGTAATTATTGTTCTGTGCGATGTGGACGGTCCAGCGGCGGCGCGCGCGCGCCTCTCACTCGCCCGAGGCACTGTCAATAAACTTTAGCCGTACAAGGTGAGCTCGCATTTTGCCGTTGTTTTGTTTGCCGTCTGCGCGCCCACCGGCCATATGGATAAATAGTACCACGTCGCATATATTTATATTCCGGTTTGTTACATTTTATTATTACAATGAAACATGCGATCGGGGGTCAAGATCGACGGTTGGAAGTGTCCAGATTAGTGGTCGCGTAGCTGGCGGTGAAAGTGGCAAATAGGAGCGCTCAGGCAGCGGCGCGAAACGTGCGCGGGCGGTCGTGCTCGCAGCCCCGACGTGGCCGAAGCGACGGAAACGGACATATTGTTATACTGTGCTGCGGAAAATATCTCGGACTGTGTGTTGTCAAATAATTTTAACCCCACGTTTATGTGACGCCATTGCCCGGATCGTTAGATTATTACGATTTTTTTGTCGGTGCTCCCAATATTGTCGCCAATGTGCAACACCTTGTCACCCCGTGCAATAAGGACACTCCGCTCGGGTAGCTCGTTAACTGCTGTTGGAAATATGTTCGAAAGTCGCAGGAGACGAGGAAGATAGACTGGGCTATGGCCAACTACGGGGACGGTAGTGTTGGGCCAGCGAGTTTGGAGTACATGGAGGATCCGTACTTCGTGCCGCCGGACGACGACTCGACGCCCAGCTTCGATGTGGCCGTTGACGAGCTGGACGAGTTAGAAGAGATCACCAGCTGGCCGCAGGACGACACCGAAGCCGACTGGCGAGCGCTGCCCGACATCGCCGAATCCTCTCTTTGTATTGAAACTGAATTTTACATGGACAATCGCCGCCGCCGGTTGCGTATATTTAGGAAAAAGATGAGAGAGGTCCGAGTGACTTTTCAAGACTTATCGAAGCCGTATCTTGCCAAAGTGTCCAGTCACACTAACTACAAAAAGTTCCTCGGTATAACGCCCGGAGGTCAGTCCACGTACAATCGCACAGCAATGCTGCGAACTCATGATTTTAAATTTTTATCTATGATTAGTGACTGTCTTGACACTTCGCGGTAGTGTCACAACAATGTCATAACGTGACTGTCTTGGGACAGTTGGTTAATTAGTTTCTTTTGCAACCGTTATCTTTTTATTTAATTTAACATTTGAAACAAGAGCAGAGGTTGTTATAGGAGACGTACAATTTTTTAAACATTGGGTACATAGTTAAGTAGTGTTATTGAATAAGAAAACGTGTGACACAAATATGTACAAAAATAAAAGAAATAATTGATGGTTTTAAATAACGTTTATTTGGTTTCGTAGGTATTTACCGCCGTACAATATAACTGCTATGTGGTAGGAATTCCGTACAGGTAATTAAACACGATTGACCTGCTTATATCGTACACGGATTATAAACAGTACGATAATGAAAAAATTACGTATTATGAATTATTCATAAAAAGTCATCTTATCTTTATTAATGTGCTAAGCAGATCGTGTAATATTAATGATTTTAATAATATTTCTGTTCTGCATTCCTCTGCCTACCTCTTCGGGGATTATAGGCGTGAAGTTACGTTTTTTTTTTAATAATATTTCTCGGTTATCCAATATCTCTGAGACATGATCATCTTGTCACAGAGAAATGGTAATATATTTTTTACTGAATAGATTAGTCTAATATTCTACGAATACAGGTGAAAAAACACATCCTAACAGCCGTTTAACATAATATTGTAACATTTTCATCGCTCCACGACGAACACACGAAAGTTTAATATTAACGTACAAATGCGTGGCAGTTGCGCGCGGTGTCGTAATGCTGAGCGCGGCGCCATGCAAACGAATGAAGAACGCGTAACGTAGAAATATAGTTCATTCTTATAGGGCATACGCATATAATATCAGGCGCTGTTTGCGGGCGGCCTATGTCCACCAGTGGGCTGAGATCGACTGATGATGATATAATGTCAATGTTATTTTTTATGTCGTTTTAATTGGGAAATGGCGATAGTGTATATCTTTTGAATTACTAGACATGTAAATCAAAGTAAATTAAGTTCGATGCGATTGTTATTACATAACACCCCATTGTTACACTTCCCTCGATGTTTCGCAAATTTCCCAACTGTCTTGTGTCTGCAAATTGTTAATTTATTTACGTACATTATAAATAAAATGTGTATTATACGCTTCGAGAAGCGTGAACACTTACTGAGTGTTATTACAATATGACTGCTGGTGGTGATGTATTATTATTACTGTTATAAAATCACGCCAGGTTCCTTACAAGGCAGACAGAAAGCACAGATTTAATGTTGTCTTTACTCGGAAGTCACGCATAATTTGCGTCTGATTCGTATGAGTAAATACGGAATTAGTAAGACCAATGATATTTTACATCTGTCATTGCAACTAAGTAGTATAAACTTTGATAATTTTATCAAAGCTTTGTCCATTTTATTAAAATGTTTCCGCTTGTAAATCGTTATAATTGTAAGTTGGATTCATACTAAACCAGTTTACAAATGAGTATGTTTCAATTCGTCACCGGATTACTATATGTTTTTTTTTAAACTTTAATTATTATTTCTAACTAGAATTTTTAGTAGCCAATTCACACTCTTAATTTGTGCCCGGTGTATGACAATAGGCTCACCACCTATTCCATAGTGGGATGTAAACGCAACTGGTGAAACGTGGGAGTGTTCTGCACTCCTCTGCCTACCTCTTTGGAATAACAGGCGTGATTATACGTTTATTATACTTACAGTACACAGGTACAAATGGCGGACTTACGTTACTAGCATTCTGTGCCCTTTAACCCCAAAACAGATGCAACAAAGGCGGTGTACTAAAACCGAACGTGTACACCAAAGCTAATTTCGTAGTACCTACGTGTCAGTTTATTTAATTCGTTCTGGAAGGAGAATTATAATTTTATAAAGTTACTAAAGTCATGAAGGATTCTCCATTCTCTTTGATTCTCTTCTCGTTGATATCGTGCGAATGTTCTCGGGACTCGTTACTGTCAGGATTTATGAATAGTTATGACTTGCTAAGTCTTAAAGTGAAGCAAATATCTATGCAAATCCGTGAATTGTGTGCCCGTTCCATATTTAATTTATACTTTAAATTTAAATCAGACAGTACTTTAAATCAGACAAAAAAAATATGTGTGTGTGAGTGCGTGCGTGCGTGCTTGTGTGCGCCTCTGCTTAGATGAAACAAAATTATTAAAGTGTTCTTAAGAGCACTCCCGAAAAACAAGTTGCATAAACGCAAGTAGGATTTTATATATCAATTAATATGGACGATCTTGACATTGCCGTAAAACCTATATATATTTACGAAACATAACTAAGCCTTTATACATTAAAAAAAACAAGGCATGTTCAATCTGTGGTACTTGATAGTTTATTCCAAGCTGATGGTGTTAACCGTCCGCAGCGGAGGAGGCGATGGCCGGCGCCGGCGAGCCGCACACGCCCGACGAGCTGGCGGGGCTGACGCCGGAGCAGGCCGAGCAGCTGCGCGCCGAGTGGAGCCGCGAGCTGGCGCGCGTGGAGGACGAGATCGCCACGCTGCGCACCGTGCTCCAGAGTAAGGTCAGTGGACTCATCTTGTCAGCCATATAACTGTTTCTGAACACTAGATTTACGGACTGAGCCAATTGACTTTGTGCTCGATGCAATTAAATTTTTTTGCGGAAGATGTATATCTAAAACAGAGTTTACATGTAAAATATGTTTCGCAAAGACTCTTACAGCTATTTCTATTGCATTTTAAATGAGTCAAATTGGCTCAGTTAATCTAGTGTTAAATTGTGTATATGGAAGAAGACAGCAGACCTGAAATTTTGATCCAGACTTTAGAATTACATTATTGTGTACGGAAATTGTCTTTGCATTTAATGAAGCCATTTGAATAGTACGTTTGACAGGAGTATAAGTTGCGTATAGAAAGAGAAGAGAATCATTGATATACTGATGGAAATTGAACGTTACCAATCCTCATTTTTATAGTATATGCACGTGAGCGTCAATTAAGGTTAACTAACAATATCGATCTAGCTAAATAGGCTCTCCGTGTAGGTCAAATCGCTCTCGAGACTGCTTATAGTTTTCCGATAATACCCTTTTATTTTGAATCGACACGAAAGGTTCAACCGTATAGTATTGGGTACCTATGTCTGATATTTTGGCGACCTTCTTTATAATTTCAATCGAATAACGCGCGTTCGTCGATGTGACGCTGATGGAAAACATCACGAGACTTATATACGAGATATAGAGATTTCTTCGCAACGCGTCTCCCAAACCGCACTTGTGTCTGAGAGCAGGTGCTCCATCTGGTTTTGAGAGGACGTGGTGTCCAAAAAAGTTGGTCTACGGTACATGTGTATTATCTTATTTACAATTTTTTAGCAACCGAGCATTACCGATACAATATACTTTACAACTCTTTTTCTACATTCAATAGAGATATACAGTACTTTAATATACTAACAAAATGTTTTAATTGTAAATTGAGAATAGTCTTCTTACTATCACCGCTTACAACCGTAAGCGATGTTAACGATCTGTAACTACAGATTTCCGTGTTACAGTCTAATAAATGGTTCTTTTTTTAAATCTGAAGTAGAGGATTTATGTTATATTGTTGCGCTTTTGCCCTTTCTAGATGCGTCAGAGCTCCGAGTTGAAACGGAAACTTGGCATCACCGTGTGGAAGGAGATAACGGAAGACGTGAATCAGGGTTTGAAAAACGTAAAGGAGAGCCAAGTGTGAGTAGTTACTTATTTAAGTAGTTTATTTTTTTGCACATTTCTGTATCGCTTGCTCTCTAGAGAATTAGCGCACGCTAATGAGGCAGTAATATCGCGGGCGGGCAGTTTGCTTTGTTGGTTATGTACAACACGCAGAAATCGACTTGGCACTTGCGTGACCGGCGCTTCCGCTCCCGCCCTTGACTCTCGTACCAATGTCTCCCGGTCTCGCCTTCGACGCGCCGTGGCCCTTTGTTGACATCATCGTAGCGAGGTGCCTCGTTGACTTCTGCGGGTTGTATATCGATTTTGCTTGTGCTTCACATTCGGTGGTGAGTCGTAGCTTTTTCCCGTTTGATTTACGTTTCATTTGTTGCATAACAGTTATCAAACGATAGAATCTCGCGTGGCTGCGCTTACACAGGCCGTTACCGAAGCACCCATGTAAGTATGAGTAAGGTTGCGGTGTGACTGCGTCCCTCTCTGTTGGGTATTCTAAGCGCTTATAGGAATGTACAGACAGATCGGTGTTAATGAAGTGGCATGGTATATATTAATGTTATTATATTCATTAATTTTATTATTTCATTTATTTATTTTATTAATATAATGTGTAGTTGCTGTATATTGCTATCTTCGTTTTTTTATTCTATTTTGTTCTAATCTATTTTGCTAGCAATCTTTAATTGAGTCCGTATATACATGATGAGTTTGCACAATGGTTTAACTAATGGAGCGTTGTCTCGGGATAGCTGGACTAGTTAACGATCTATCCGAGGGTATTCACGAGTTCGCAGTTCACGGACAGGGGGAGCGCGTGGACACAATACTCACATAATGTCCGTAATTATTTTTGCTTTCTCGAAATAGCGTCACAATCGTTAAGCCGCGTATATACTTTAATCTTTTATGAGGTGATTCATACACTTTGACCGCGCGATGTGTTTATTTACCTATTTGTCTATTACAATTTTTATTTTGTTTTGTTGTGATGTACGGATACCTATACTTTTTTGTGGAATTGCGTCGTGTATGTTATTTTTACATTACAACCAAATTATTAACCATAGCTAGTATTGAATGTTTATTTAATGTGTAAAAAACGTGTGGTACTGGCCTTTTATATAAAATCTAACGTAATATTACGCCTGTAATCCCCGCAGAGGTAGCCAGAGGAGTGTTATACACCCTGCACTATTTACGTTTACGTCCCACTATGGAATAGGTGGTGAGCCTATTGCCATACACCGGTACATTTCAAGACTCCG
>DWTO01000501.1:0-20866 GCA_018244755.1 Jemadia pseudognetus | reverse complement strand
AAATTATGTAAAAATACCTACCTTTGGTTATAATGATGACCAATATATATAATAATGATGACCAATATATATAATAATAATGACCAATATATATAATAATGATGACCAATATAATAATGAAGAAAAAAACCGAATCGACTAATCTCTATCGTATCATAAGTTGAGCGTGCCAGTTGAAGTATGTAATTTGATATACATATTAAGGTTGACAATATCTTTATTATCATTAGCCTGCCACCATTCACTATTGGACACGGACTTTTCCCAATGAGCGCCATCGCGACTTACATTAGAGAACGATTCACTTTGAAGAACGATTACATAAGAATTAAATAAGAATAATTGACACAAATGACAATACGATATAATACAATAAAGAATAAGTAGTATGTGAAGGCAAGTAGTACAACGGTAAGAGCGTGAGGCGGCGCGTACCTGAGCAGGCAGGTGAGCTGCAGGTCGTTCTGCAGGCGCGCCAGCGCCGCCGCGCCCTCCACGCGCACGGCGCTCACCTTGTCGCGCAGCGCCGCCGGGCAGCCGCCGCGCTCGCGCAGGATCGACATGATGTTCGCCTGCCGCAGGAACGCCACCACCTGCGCACGCCGCGCGTCAGTCGCGTCGCCGACACTCTAGCATCCCGACGATAGATCAGGGCATGTATCTTTCTCCACCATCACGAGGATAAAGATAATGAGTCCATATGACGAACGAACGAACTAATTCAATTGTACATGTATGACCCTTGGTTATAATTAGGTACTATTCAAAATTTATAGTGATTTGAGGTAAAGCGGATTTAAGCGGTAACGTGATGAAGAGAACACGGTGACGTCACTCAACGAGTACCTTGTCGTTGTACGCGACGGGGATGTCGTGCGGCGCGACCAAGCCGTGCGGCGCGTGCGGCTCGGCCGTGACGGGCGGCCGCGGCGGCGGCGTCGGCGCCTGCGCAATACATCCAAAATGATATCAATATTAAAATAATATAACACGATCACATTCAAATTTGAACACAATTAGCAAAAAACAAATAAGCTTTAAATTTTTTCACATACACTGCAACCAATTTCGCATACAATTACTAAAAACAAATGTAATAGATGTATGTATATATGATATATGTAGCGCACACACTATTTACTATGTATTAATGCTAAGCTACTGAAAATGAATTGCTATAAATGGTTATCCACACAAAAAAACTGAAACACAAGTACAACCGAATACAAAAAGATAGCCTACAAAAATAAGGACATGCATGCTCCCCCAACAATATTAACAATCGATACAAAAAAATATTCTTAAGACCCGAAAAAAACAAAATACAAATGACACACCATGCGAAATAGCTAAAACTAATATGTATAATATACTGATAATGAACAGTATATATACAAACTACACAATCTTCATCGCTGTCATCGTAATGGAACTGGTATAATTATCAAAATAAGTTTCGATAAAATCTATCGAAACGCGATATTATACAGATCCATTGAACACCCGCAAGCATAAAAAGAAACCAAAGGAGGCGATCGGCACACAAAAACCGTACGTGAACCGAAACGAGCAATGACGCGGGGACCTGGTCGAGCGCCGCGGGCCGCCGGCGCTGCGGCAGCAGCGGCGAGAAGGGCCCGGCCTGCGGCGCGCGCGGCAGCCGCGGGTCGATGAACGTCGTGCGCCGCATCACGTGGTCCACGAAGAAGCGCTGCGGTACGTTATTGTTTACGTTACATTTACACAAATATACACTTGTCATCATGTCCGGTCTGTCCTGTCCTGTCTCGTGTTGCCCCCTCCTCTTCTGTTCTTCTTGTCCTATCCTGGAACTGAGATCGCGACTTGGCATATGTAGCGCAGGACAGCCTGTAGCTAGCTGGAGTGATGCTGTACATAAAGTGGCCGGCAGAGGTTGAATACGACGTGCTAAATCGAAGAGACCGACTTGCATGCAATTCGAAAGGCCTTTGTCGAGCAGTTGATGGAAACTGTTGATGATGGCGCTCGAGCCTCTTGCTCAGAAGACAATATTCTTCGCTAAGAAATAGTTAAAAGGGAAAGTTCCACGCCTGATAAATTATGGTTGCGAGGTGGAAGACACTATCGGTCCATTCTGAGGCCGGTAGTGTTAAAAATCCAAAATAATCCAGATGGAGAAAAGGGGTCTTCGACATAATACAAACGCTCTCGACACCACAAAATAATGCACTACTGCAGGCTACCTAGGTATTTGCCCTAAGTACACTTGGATCAAGACGAGTAACACACGTTTCACTGATTCTATCAACTAGTGAACGAGAATACCTAACTTGATGCTCTTACCATACGGTACATTTTTTCGATCTTACATTGGAAGTTGAAGGTAAACATGAATGTTGCTCGTACGTTGTATCGACTGGAGAAAACTATACCTACTGTGTAAGTGTGAAGGAGACAGACGCATTAAGTGTACTTCACCTTCCCGTTCCTGTCGAGCTTGGTGTCCCAGCCGAGCGGCAGGTCGCGCTCGCTGTCGCTGAACACGTTGACGAGCGCCACCAGGTCGCGGTTGTGCTGGTAGCGGTCGAACGACGACGTGTCGCGTCTGATCTTGGAGATCATGTGCTTGAGGGTCGAGTTGCAGTTGTACAAGCTTGATGCTTCCTGCAATCAAACAAATGCCAATTGTTACATCTCTGCGTATCTCGTAAAACTCTTGGCGTGAAGATATGTACGTATATATTAGGAGTATATATTAGGAGGAGTGCGCGTACTTGGTTCATGTGCAGAATGGAGTAGAAGTCGGGCCTGGCGAGGAACTCGGCGGCGGGGTGCGGCGCGTGCGGCGCGTGCGGCGCGGGCGGGCGCGAGCAGCCGGCGGCGGGCGGCGGCGACGCGCTGGCGCCGCGCTCCTCGTCGTCCAGCTGCGTGCGCGTCATCGTGCGCCGGATCGACTGGTACCTGCAACACAGCCACAGACCACTCACTACTATTGTACCACAGTAGTTTATATACTATATCGGACTATGTCCAGCAGTGGACTTCCAAAAGCTGGTGAATTTTGTATTATTTATGATTTATTTAACAGTCAAGATTAGCTTAAAAGCTAATTTCTATACAACTAATACATCATTTCACTATTAAATGTGTACTTATTATAAACATGCCTTATTAATTATTATGTAACATTATAATCTTATCTATTACAGTCCACAGCTGGACATAGGCCTCTCGTGAGAGGTTCTGCCCACAATCCCCACGCTAGGCATGCATAATCTTATCCATTTTACAAAGTTTATTTTAAACTTGCCTTCTGTCCAGCTGCCTCCTCTGTATTTCCGGTGCTGGTGACCTCGGAGTGGTGCCGTTGACGCCGGGCCTCTGCCACGTGGTCGTCCTGTTTATGTGGTCAATGTAGAACACCCTCCCGTGACTGTCCATACGAGCTTCCCACCCTGAAAACGAGAACATACACTATATAGCTACATATGTACACACAATGTATAGCGATTTATACATAATTTCAAATAATTAAAGATTAAATAAGTATCTATATTATAAAGTGAACTGCCCTTAAATTCTAATGCAATAGCATAGTTAATGCAAATTTTAAACAAATTGTACAGTTATACCTAGATTTGATAATCGCTATGGGAAACTTTTCCGCGCGGTCGTTTGATAATTCTTTGGAATGAAAATGAAATGGAAGGCTATTCAAAAACTTCTATGTAACTATCGTAACATCACGCCTGTAATCCCCGTAGTCCGAGGTGTCTAAGTACACGCTCACGCTTTAACGATTATTCTTACGTCTCAACATGGAATAGGTTCTGATTCCATACCCCGAGCACAAATTCAGACTCGTGCCACTACTAGAAATTTCAACTAAAACTTCTAAGTTAGACAATAACCAATAGTATCGGTCCCGGAAATAGAACCCAGGACCTCCCGATCACTCGTCAAACAAGACAGTGAAATTAGTAATCTATAATCAAGACATAATAAAACTTATTCCTCAATTCGTAAAAGTGTGGGGAGAAGGTACCAAGGAATGACGCGTGAAATAAAAGAAGTTAAATATGAACTCACCAGCGGGTAATGGCTCTTCACACTCGATTATCCCACCGATCATGTTGGCAGGAAAATCACCAGTCAATGCCATCTGCCTCGAAGCTCTTTCCGGTATCGACGGTAACCTTATGCCCGCCATATGCCTGAGCGGTGTCGGTGACGCTATGGCGTTGTCGTTGTCATCACTGTCGTTCGCCATCTGGGGCCTCCTGAGCACTACGTCGTCCGGAGGTCCGGCGTGTACGATGGTGAAATGATTGCTATTAACAAACTCAAGGTTCGGTGACCTAATCTCAGACGTTCGCAATTCGCTTGTGAATTCTACCATTTCAAAATTTTCATGGTCCCTGTTATCTGAGTCTTGGATTGGTGGTGGATGAAGATCTGGTGGAGGCAAGGGGCGCGGTCTACGTGCATGATGGGTAGGAGTTGGAGGACATTGTGGCATTGTCGTACCAGCTAAAGCTGCTACCCGCGTCAAAACTCTTGGATGTGGTCTGACTGGACTCTCCGGATTATTTCTCGAAGACATGGTTGGTGTCCTCTGAGGTGAATGTGTAGGTGTACCTTCGCACCCAAGATTCTTTAATAAATGCCTAGGCAAGCTAGAATGCTTTGGAGTCGAACTTTCGCAGGAGTACTTGCGATTCATTATCATAGTTCCAGCACTGGGTAACATCTTATTGCTTTCGTCAACTGGCGAAGTTGAAGGTGATGAATTGCAAGAGCTCGGAGGGTTTGAACTATTATTTCCGCCTTCCCTGCTAGATGTTTCTATTTGAGTGGAATTCAAAAAAGCAGTCATCATGGTAGGAGTAGCACGTCCAGAACTTTGCCTAGTAAGAGGCTTATGACTTTTTAAAACTGTAATTTCTTTTTCTTCAATTTGGTTTCTATTATCATCTTCAAAATCTAAGTGTTTACTTATATCATTTAAAAATGTGTTCTGAGCCTTCTCTTCTGATTTTGCATGGTTTGGTGTTAAGTGGAAACCGTCAACAGTATTACTTGAAACACCGTCTTTGTCTTTTCTTGCAAATGTGGTTGTTATATAATTATCGGGCCCTATATCTTTTATAAACATTATATTTTTACTAACACTAGGCGAATTTTCAGGTACATCATTTAATTTTTTATCATCAGTATTTTTCGGTGCCTTTAGTGAAGAAATTGTAGATTCGCATAAGCTGCCGTCTGTCTCTGGTGTTGCAAGTGGGGCGACATTCACGCGTTCCAAAAATTTAAAAATACTTGCCGCTGCATTTGTAGGGAACTCGCCACCGGTATAAAACTCTCCTGGTTTAAAATTATTCAATACTTCTTGAAATTCAGCTGAATGTGTAATATTACTATCAGAAAAGAAATGTTCATCTGTGTCTATTAATTCAAAAGCAAATGCATCCTCGGGTTTCGTTAGTTTTTTAGGTTTTCTGTGCCTCGGTACCTGCGGCGGAGATAAAGCATGCATTCTTTCCAGAGGCTTATGCGATTGTCTTGGCGGGAGTGGAGGCACAGGGGATTTTTCCGCATCACTTGGAACGTTAGCACCTTCCACATCGTACACAAATTTCATTATTTTACAAGGATTCTTTGGAGACCATATTTTATAATACTCAGTGTCCGGCGAGGTAGGAGATTCTAAAGCAAAGTTGTGTTTAGATTTCTTTTTTACGCCATTTGAGGACTGACCGCCACCGGTGTCAACTGGTGGAGGACACTTCTTTTTTACTCCCGACGAAGTCGGTTTCGAATCTACAATACAGCGAGATTCACTATTTACAGTCTGAGATTCATTAAATAAATTACTAACTAGAGATTTACTAGGATCACAATTTGTTTGTTCGAGAATTGAACTGTTCCCTTTACTTTCTAAATTACTAATTGAGCATTTGTTGACGTTTTCGCTTAGATGTTTTATATCTTGACTCGTTCCGGAAACCAGCTCAACTCGAAGCGAGTTTTCTGAGTTCATTTCGAAGCTCTCATTGTTATAGGAGAACGGCGAAACTTGATCGCCACTCCTTTTTCTAGAGATACCTTCCTTAAGTCGTAGAGGCAGCTTCTTGAGGTCGGCCGCTATAACTCTCTTGAGGTTGAATCGCGTTGGCAGAGTGGGTGATTCCGCCACGCATTCATCACTCTCGCCATTGTAATAGCGAAAACAAATCAACTGCTCACAGTCTGAAACGTCAGAATATGATTTCATGTTAAAAAAAGCAATACAAATGCAACGGGTGCATACACATCGAATAGTTAAGATGCACTAGATGACAGCGGTGCCAGTGTAATCACCTTCGTAAGGCTGATTGTGCTCATCAAGCAGCCACATTATGTCGCCAGTGGCACATCCGCCCGTCGGCACGCGCCCGGCGACGCCAGCGACGCTCGCAGACTCTACAAACAAATTTTAGAACATTAATCTACCTAATAACTATATTTTTAATAATTGGCATCATCTATGATCATTACTCAATTGCATATTAAGTTACTTAACTCTATAAAAGAGCAGTAGTTCTGTGTAATGTTCAGTTATATAGATAACCATATTAGAAAACATGATGGCATTGTGAAAAATTTTCATCTCGTTGATTTCTGAATATATCCTAAAATTTCTAAATACACATATGCATCTCAAGCTCTCCGCCACCGCTAAATATAGTTTATATACGAACATATCAACTTGAAAAGGATATACCCGCTTTATATATAATGCGAAGAAAAGTAACAAAATATAAACAGGCAATTTTGGCAAAACCTCATTTAGGACGGGCAGCTACCAATATGAGAAACAAAACTGGCGCAGGTGCAAAAGACTGTTCACCAAAAACAAACTACAAATGAAGTCAGTTTCAGATATGGCGGGACGAACTGCCGCGACGAACCCTTCCGTTTTTTATCTAACAAAAATCGAAGCGTAGGACGGCCGGCGCGGCGCGGGCGCATCACAAATTATGCGCCAGCGGTAATCACCGGATGCCGGAGTCCGCGCGCCCGTATATTTTATGCGAAATAATCGAAGCCACCGAATTGCCAGTTAATTGGGGAAACATGACCATAAATTGTGCAGGGGCAAATTGATTCCGCGAGCTTACCCGCTGCAAGCCCTCGGCCATTACCATATTTTGATTGGATTAAAATACGAGCTCACGGCTAACATCTTCCTGCCGTTGATGAAGTGTTCGATTAGATTGTAAATATCAAAATGTTGTGGAAACATTCCCATCTCATATACTACTTTATTTTCAAGTCCGTAGCAGGAAGGTAATGGACTATAGGTACTCATTTACTGGTTTCACATATTCACTGATATCTAGTGTTAATATTAAAACTAGTACGGAAACGAAAGGGCAACGCTTCAAGTTGCTGGACAAGTCTACTTAATAGCCTATGAGGCAATGCAGAATTTTTTACTCTTTAACAATAACCACTTCTACAATCAACTACACATGAATGATCGCAAACATTTATTTTTTCCCCGCTGTTTGTTCTAGAATTTATATTCACGTCATTTAAAGTTAAGCACGTATGCGCTCTGAAAAATTGTTTAATGACACTCATTTCCTCCGCATCGTTAAGACCGTGTGCTCAGACCGAGTTTGTCTTTATACAGCATAAGAAATGAGATGTACAAGGAGCACCGATCATATAACTGGTTTTTTTAATCATAATTACTAAGCCCATTCTTAATAAGTGTATTGTAATAGATTAAATTGTTATTGAATCTACAGTTTTAATTTATTTATATACATGCTTTCTAATGGAAAAACGCTAACTTTCAAGAAATAAAAACGCTAAAATCGACGTTTTATCTGACTGAAAATTCTTATCTGAACTGTTAGGAATCTAATTATCTTAATATACAAAGATCTATTTGTGAAAGCTGACGTCAACTATATTGATATTCTCCGCGTCATCTATGAAACTGATCGATTCCCTACTCCAGCGAGGCCCCGCCCCTCGATCAGACCACCGCGATTAGTCAGTATCAGTAGCGCGCCGACAGCGGTGGCAGTGACGACACGCGCTGACACAGAGGGCGTCTATTTCCGGTGGTGACGCAACATCCGTGCGCTTCCGTCCGCAGGATACGCCAGATACAAAATGTCGCGCCGCACGGAGATCAACTGACGCGCTTCCGCGGGATTTGCGATAAATTAACGCACGAGCTTGACAGCTTCTCGGAAATATTGTATGAGCTTTGTTTGTTAAGAAACATTATTAACTAGAAGAATACGTAGACTAACCTTACTCGAATTGCCTTCTAGATTACAAAATATAGGGTATATATTTTCTATACTTTAATTGGTACATTTTGGCATGCTTTCATTGCCTCGTGTAAATGTTATCTTCAAAACGTTCGTTTTGTTCAGTTTTATTGTACGACTATCTTGAATCCTATAGTAACTAACTTTTATTATCACAATATAAATATTCAAAATTAATATTTTAGTCACTAAGAGTCGTAGTCTTTTTTATACTTCAGTGTCAAAGTATATTTCTTGCAAACATAAAAAAATGATAAACAAGAGAGAATCATTTTTTCATTTACTTTACCGGCAATTAATTAATTTGTAATGGTGACAGGATAACATATTCTTGGGACTAGAGATCAGTGCTCCCGCAACATTTAAAACTGGATAGTAGGTAATTGTTTAGCCACGATTTTAAGTTTTAACGTAATCGTGGTACTTATGTGAAATAGTATACATAAACATTGTGAGTACTAAATTGAGAACATTGAGTTATTACTACACTTATTGCTTAACCAAATAGGTAATGGAATATTATTACTACGGAAGTAAAACTGAATCAGTTCAGTTTAAAAGAACACAATAATAGCAATACGTTACATTGATTACAGCGCAGTGCATGCCTCTAGCAATATGTGTATGTTCATCTTCTAGTTTATGTATAAAAATTTCGTGTCACTGGGTTAGTGGTCGAACTCTTGACTTCGGCTTGACAGGAAACTTTTTGTGTATATTTGGTAGGTTTGAAAATAGGTCGTAGGTTATTTTTTATACCCTTAAGTGATAGGTGGGCCTATCCAGAAAAAAATATATATTTTCATGACGACTTTTTTGTACATTTTTAGATTTGGCATCAAAAATACATATGACCATAAATTTTAACCGTCGTTCGTTTATCAAACATTTAAAACATTAAAATACACTCATAATAAATTCCTTATTTTTATTAAATAACCTAAATAGGTATTCATTAGAAATAATTTCCATGGCAGAACAATGTTTGCCGTGTCAGCTAGTTTATTACAAACATAGCTTCCGTATATTCGAATGACATTTGTATATACATATTTCCGAAAAAAATCAAGAGGTTACTTTAATAATAACTAGCGCCCTATAATATTCATGTTCACCCATTGAATTCCCATTAAGTATTCACTTATCCCCGTGCACAGCGCTAGTAGATGCCACTCTGCAATTATAAAACGCGTCCATGCGATCAAACAATGTGTCACGCGCACTAACCCGTCACTTAACGGAAGTTCGTAGTTAAACTAAACTACGGTCATCACGACCCCAACTCGACGTTCTTACGCCTACGATTGATTGTTGTAATGTTTTTTTGTCTTTTTTCTTAGCGAGCTTGATATCTTTTTAAACGATCCCCTCCATTTAACTCGAGATGCGCTCTTTGAAGTCATCTACACTTACTCTACCAAAGTGACCCTGCAGGTCAACGCCAATAACTTCACAATTCCAGTTATATAAATCGTACGGTGTACATACATACATATTTTCACGCCAGATCCCTTACGGAGTAGGCAGAGAGCACAGAGTACCAATTATTTATCTCTATCCTTACAGACCTGTATAATGTATGACGCGTAAATACGAAAGCATCCTCTTATGTGTCGGGATAATCTCAGTTGTTAATGAGTAAATAAACCACGAGTGAGAATTCCTTCCGATCAAATTTATAATAAACATGCTGGGATATTTTACTTTTAACAAGCCATTTTCAGTCCCTGAGACCGGACCGACCTCCTGCAGCGTGTAGAGGCTATTAACTCGTTGATTGGCTATATATTTTAAGGTAACGTCATTCTTACATCAGCGGGGAACAGGGCAGTCTTCAAGATGTCCCAACTATTTCACGTTGGATCGATTGTACATAAAAACGGGAACCTTAATTAAAGTTTCCTTTCAATGGAAGAACAATAAAATGTAGTGAACATCTTTCTCTCAAGGTGATAATATTTTACGTCTACTACAACCACTGAACATGCGTCAACATGAGTATTATAATCGGCTTTGGACCATCTGTCGAAGAGATTTAACAGTTCCATCCTATAATGCCATTAATCCAGCACTTAGATACATCCGTCTCGAAATAATATTTGGATGGACGGAAACGAGAGTTTAAGGGGGTCGAGCCGATGACAGACCCCCATTACCGAAGTGACGATTTGACAGTTTCACGACGTTGTTAGGAGCCGATGACGTTCGGGCGCACTCGGCAAGCCGACGTTCACACGATCAACGGACGCCACACTTGTGGTTTTACAACCCTAGCAAATAGCCGATGATTGATCGGGGATGAGAAAGTGGTGCGTTTAAAAATAATACAACAATCCATAAAGCGTGGTCCGTTTTCTTGTTGAAACATTTCCGTAACTGTACAATATTTATTATACATTACTTTTTCGAGATCAAATTCGTATTCTGCTTTCACGCTAGGACATAATTCATTCGTGGCTAACATTTAAACGTAATTAAGGTAACATCTAAATTTATAAGCAAACGGGTCTGCGGACTAATAACATGACGCATATGTTAAAGTATAATGCAAACAGTTTGATAAATTATTATATATACAAGAAGCGAAATCCTCGAGATGCCGCGATCAATTCACACCAAGTCCATTGGAAGTTCTTTTGCACTCAAGACAACACTATCTTTCTCAATCTCAAACTTTATCAATCTCGCACTCTCGTAACAAGCGAACGACACAACACAATCCAATCCCAACCCTTCAAAAGCCGAATGCATATAAATGCTTTTTAATATGCCACTCTCATTCATCCCGCAGCCATTACCGACCGGTTAATTTTACGAGCGCAGGACCACTTAAAATTCCCCGGGAACAAATCACACCGGATATTGAAAGTTAAATAACAAAACTTAGTGCCCATTTGCACCTACAGAGATAACAGTCCAAGTTGACACTCCGCTTTGGTAAATGATGATCGATGGGGCACGAACTTCACCTCCCACGTAAACTGACACTGACGAGCGTCGGCCGCCTGAATACATTTGACTTTACGTTGTGACATTAACTAAGATAGCACAAGCGTACCGTATCGTTAATCACAATACACATTATACTAGCGATTACTATAATCGACAACGAAACGAGATCGAACACAAACGTGCATAATTATAATATCGTTTAAAATCGTAACTAGTAAATTAGTAACGTCACGCCTGTAATCCCCGAAGAGGTAGACAGTGGAGCGTGGTACACTCCCAGGTTTCGCCAGTTACGTTTACGTCTTACTATGGAATAGGCGGGCAGTCTGTTTACATCAGACACATATATACACTGCAAGCCACTATTAGAAAATCTAAGTTAAAAAATCCAATACTGCCCGACCCGGGATTTGAATCCAGGACCTTATACCCAACGCGACCAACGAGGCACTCAAACTCGATTGTATCTAAACACGAATCTAAGGTAAGAAGTAATATAAAGGACAAATACAGGTGACCATCAGACGAATTACATGACACATATCACGCAAAGTACTTAACGCTTTTAGTTCCAAGTAATCGATAACGTGGTTTCCTCAGAGATCCTGAGAGAGCCTTGATATTTTTTTCCATAAAGCAAGTACGTAAGCATTGTGTGATTCATTAGTGGCTAATTGAAATTCTAGCACACGAGTCCTCCACCAGCCAGCATATGTTGAGATCCGATCGGATCATATAGAGCGTACACTCGCATAGAACCAGGCTAACCGAAAACGACATTTTCCAAATCTCATGGTCGCCAATAGGAAAAGTTACGAAAAACATGAGAGCAACTTATTAACATAATTATAAGCAGGACAGACCAATACAAGTAGCATGCTGGCGTTGTGACCCAACAATTATGTGCATACGTAAGTAATTTTCGCGATGAACTGGATCCCATAGAGCGTCGTTCAACAAAACTCGTTGACGAAAGACCGGAGAAACTGAATATGCAAATGGAGTCCTTGTATAGTGCGGTAGAAACTCGCTTAGTATCCGTCCCTTTCGTCATTCGCTAGATGAAGCAATTAACGTATTAGTTAAGGGATTCTCGATATGGTCGCGAACCGCCACGATCACACACACACGTACGATTGCCATACACGTAACGTACATGTTTCCTATTTTGGACACAGTATGACTAGCTTTTATCACCTTCAATGTCTTCGACTAATATGGCACGCCAATAACTCTGCCTATTATGAACGAGAGAAATTAAAATAGCGCTCTATTTTTAACCGAACCCAAAAGTGTATGGCCCGCTGTCATATTATAGAGCTAGTAATTTTTTATTCACTGCCAGTCGGCTTGGTCCACTTTTGTGGCCTTCTTTACCATATAAAACATCGTTATAGTATACTCAGTTTTATTTTGAGGCACCATTGTGAATAGTAGAGTCGTTGCAAATGACAAAAAATTCAAAAATAGGACAACATTGAAATTACTATACTTTTGTATTGCAAGAACAAATGTTAGCAAATTACATTACAGTAAAAGTCTTATATATTAGCGTGTAAGATGCAATTATTTATCTATTAATCCTTGTTTATTACAGGCGTGGATGAGAAAGCTTTACTATCAGTACAGTGGAAGAAAAATAAACTTGGATCTCAATTGAGAGTGAATACGGGCGATTGGGTGCGCGGGCGCATGTGGGCGGTGCGGCGCGAGCTATGTACATCGCGTATCACGTCTGTCGGCCACTCAATTACATCCAGCTGTAATAGGGCATTTAACTGTCAATTATCAGTGACCGGCCGTTCGCTGATAACTCACGATGCCATGTAGGCGCCCGCTTCATGCTCTGATTCGACTGCGTTACGACATTGTCGCGATACCTATGGTTAGTTTGTCCGTTTTGTGACGATGGTATAATCTCTATATTGCCTATTAATAAACCAACAGTGGCATATTAAAATAAAAAAAGATCAATAGGCATACAAAACTGATATTTAAATCTGCCATATCTCTTTTCAATTAACGTAGAGCTTCGTAACTTGAATCAAATTTACATAGTATCGATTGCCACGTGCGGTCCATTGATGGTGGAGATTGCGGCGAGTGGGGGGAGGTCCATTCATATTGCGCACGCGCACCGATCGCGACCTCAGCCTCGCCGCAACCGCGTGTTTCAGATTACTCGTGTCATACTCATAAATAATAGCATCTCCACGTCGTGTCGTTGAACTTTCCAGAATGCATTGTCAAGAAAATATTTTCAAAGGTAACAGAATATTAGTCTAAGTCAAAGATAATATTTCTACAATGCTGTCGTTAATTATAATGTCTCAAAAATATTAAGCTTAAATTGTCTATAAAATTAAGATGCATTCTAAATACAAACTGCAGATAAAAACAAATCGACTGTCCTAGTGATCGTTGGAAGCCAGCGGTCATTGTTAAAACATTTGGAGTGTATTTCGATGGATGGAATCAAGGGCGTCAAATCCAAGTTATGGTACCTATTCTTTGTTTTTGCGGACGGTCCAAATTGGCAACTGACACGATCATTCGGAATATACGCCTCAAAAACTAGTACAAAAGTCACACCCACACAGAACATGGCCAATAAGAATTTGCACAGGTTGATAATAGTGTTCGGAGTTAACCGGCCGATTAGGTAATAAGGCAAACAAGTCTATAGATAGAGAATTGGGTAAGCGCTAATATTTGCGGACACCTACCTACATCCGCCAACCTGTGGCATGCCAAGCGGTCAAAAGACGCAAAATAGTGACACCATTAATCCCTTAAAACCGTAGAACTTTAGTCCTTTCTTATTGTGATCACATAGAAAACTTTTATCACCAGTATCCATCAAGTGACCTCGTTTTTCCATGAAAAAGTAATTTATAATGTCCGTACTGGTACTTAAATTTTATTATAAACATTATAAACTGTCCGATTATATTACTTCGACGTGGTTACACTACTCATAATATTCACAAACGAGTCAATATGCTCCCACGAACATTTCACCTACAGTTCGCAATGAAGCACGTACAGTAAGAAGGCGGCCATAGAAGTAATTGGCTGCCTACAAAGCCATCAGTTGATTAAACGATGCAAAAACTTGGAACAAGCTGCTAATTGGGAGCCGCTTAATTCGAATTCAGTGGATTCCGAACGCTGGAAAACGTTTTGATGGCATTAGACATGTGCATTTTAAGCGCATTATTAAAAGCTGTTAACATTTGAAACAGACTTGTTTTGCTATTGAAGCAGAATTACAAACGTGAGCAATAAAACTGAAAAGTATAAAAGCCTGATTTCATCGATCGGAGCAGCGCAATCGCGCTGTATCGAAGGAACCAGAAGTGTTACGTCGCCATTACGCTATTGCATATTGCAGCCGAACAGAAATATGTACCTGCATTGCCAACTATCTAGCATATTTACGTAAATACAAAACAGGACATCAACAGTTCCGCCTCGTGTGTATGTGCAATATGCAATTATGCAAATGGCCGTGGGCCCTCGTAGTGCCTGTAATGGACAACACGCGCAAATAAAATGCAAAAGGTTAAGTATTCGTGTGCAGTTCAGAGCGCGATTATGAACAACATTACAATACATAACGCGTAAGATAAGTATTAGGAACGAATGTTTTCTTCATAAAGAATCACTCGTAACAAGTGGTTAGTAATAAAAAATAAATAATATTAACAATACATGTCCATAAGTAACTTATTTTTTAGTTACTCGAGGATTTTTAAAATTCTCCAGCAGCTTTTCCCATTTACATAAGTACATTGCGCATATAAGAAACAATTTTTAGAAAGAAAGAAAATATTTTGAACACCTCCTGCTGGAATGTATACGATTTGGCTCAGCATCAGAATGTTATGTTGCGGTTGAAGGCGCTTCTCCCTCGTCACGTACTCGTATGTCTCACGATCGGCATGCGCATGGAGTTTCACAGCTACGTCTTTGCCATTATAAATTATTTGGGACCCGCGACAGAAATCATAAACAGTGTATGACATTTAGATAATTAACAAAACACCATTTTAAAAAGAATGGTTATGCATTTCGGCCTGATGACGTGGAAACTACAATTGTACTCCGTATGTTTTTATGATCGCTGCGAACCACAGTTACGTATGTCATCATTAACCGGTTATCGTTCGTCAAATGTCACGTAATATTTTAACAATGTTTACGTATTAACGTTATTCCATAATACATTTAAACATAAACAATTTTAAATAGTTCAAGAACAAAAAAAATTACAACAAACGATAAAATACGTATCGACATTTGCCTTGAAACCCATAAATAAAACTCATATATAGTCTAGAAATAGACGATTTATTACGTTACATACAAATTCATGGGGCGTTTTGCTTTCAATGTGCTAATACAAATACGCAAACAGAATCAGAATTCCACCAGCGGCATGCAAAAGAATAGGAGCCATCAGACAAGAACCGGGACGAACGACCTCGAGGACTGCGGAATGAATACGAAATGTCCCAAACGGGCGGTCAACTGGCGGTAAGAAATGGAGTAAATCACACGAATGACATTTAACATCACTTATAAATCGCTCTGTAACTAAAAACATACGTTTAATGCAACATTTAGAAAACCATTGCCAATCGTAAATAAATAAATTTTAACGCAGCCTATATACACAATATAAAACCACGAGAAATAAAAGACTGGCATCCATATTGACGAATTGAATTCTCGCACGCACTTCCTGTACCGCAGTAACCAAAATCAACTTTTCGAATAGCAATACGAAAATAACAAGACATTGGATAACGCGTAAAGGAGCGGTTGCCATTGACCACGATTCACATCAAATATCAGAGGTCATCTTTAAGAACTTCCGCCTTGTTTAAATTCAAGTTTTATATGTATAATGATGGGCTCTGTTCGCACACATACTAAGGCATTCGAAAGGATTAGTGCAATTTTGGAATAGAATCTCGTATAGACGTGAGAACTAAGCGTTGAGTATGAAACAATGGCTGCACAAAAAATCTCACATCGCAACACAATACACATGGCCCTGTTATACTTTAAGCAATTTAATTACTTTGGTGAGAATATAAAACAATAAGCTTGCTAATTGACGTTTTACATTTGAGAAGATTTTATCGAATCTCAAACACAGAACGGCAAATTCGTAAAATAATTACATTCTATACAATTTTGATTGCGTTCATTTTTTAAATTTAGTAAGGACAATCAAAGCAAACAATGCAATGGACAGAAAAATAAGGCAATTTGTAAAACGGTTAAAAAGTACCATTACATAATATTTGAATGTTAAACTAGTGTATGAAAGAAGAAACAGGAGCAACTAACACTGATGTATCGTAACTTTATAAGCGCATTCTGTACAAAACAAACGAAGCCTTCTCAGTAATTTAAAAGAACAAGAAAATGTCCAAAAAAACAGGTACCAGGGTCCAAAATACATCCGCGCATCCACATTCCTGGATAAATCTTTATCTCGCTGGGCGGTTGAAAGCACGCTGGCTTGACGGATATCGTTCGAAGGATCTAACTTCGGAAGACGTTGAATTCCATAGGCTTGCTTTCGAGAACTTTCCATAATGTTTTTTGACCAGCGGCCATAGTTGTGAGAGCATAGCTTTCATATGACTATGAGATAGCGAACAGCATTGATATTTATAAATACTTTAAAGCTCAGTATCGCGTATTATAACCTATTACTTATTACCGTAACATTTTGTCGAAAATTTCTGAGAGTTAATTCTAATAATTTTTAGACCATACCACATAAGAAACAATTATTCAAACCAGCTTAACACACGATGAACCAACTTGACATTCAAACTATTTGCGGGAGCTCAATTATAAAACAGCTTGGGTGGTCTAAACATCTGAGATCATTTCACGTAAAACGATTAAGACGATAATTTAATATTTCGATGTTTGTAAACGTCGTTGTAAATTAATACGAATCGTATGACGAGTATCGTGGTAACGCAATATAGATATATGTATGTACAGTGCTTGGAGTGATGATTACAAATATAAATTAGCGAGTCTCATATTCAGGCCGGCTCGGGTAACGGCGTACGCTGCAGTTGGAACTAGAGCGTTGCATTCACACATGATAAGTACCGCTCGCTGTTTCGCTGTCTACGCACGGGAACTGATTTATATTTTTGCAATTCGCTTCCGTCGAATCGCGTGGTCATGCGAACGCGAGGACTCTCCTTTTGTTCTTTTAATTAGTTCGTGTGAACTCAACTCCGGCCGGAGTCTATTCACTTTGAGACAGTTGTTATGCAGGGGAAAATATTTTTTCTGGGATATTGCATACTATATGCAAGTTCAAAATATGTATATTATGAAAGTTATTCGTGAAATTGCATTGACTTGACTCTACCTTGACTGCTTCGTTGGTCGTGTTGGTTGCAAAGGCGACTGCCGATCGGGAGGTCATGGGTTCAAATCCCGGGTCGGGCACTATAAGATTTTTCTAATTTAGAATTTCTAGTAGTGGCTCGGAGTCTGGATATGTGCCCGGTGCATGGCAATGATCTCTCCACCTGTTCCGTAGTGGGACGTAAACGTAACTGGTAAAACTGGATGGTAGGCGTGATGTTACGTTTATTCATTAAATTGAAAATAACGATGCTATTCGACATATGTATCGTGCATCATAATAGCTATAGCATAAATGAGCAGTAGTCGATGGTTGTAAGGTGGAGTCATTAGATAGAAGAAAGTTTACGAGATAATGGAAAAGCTCGTGCTAATCTCTTGATATATGAAGGTGCTGATTTCGCGCATTCGTCACGGATAAGTTCCCACGCGCCGCGGAAACTCATACCACCTCGCCATCGAACTGCAACTACGCTAACGGGCTGGAGCGCATCGTGCGTTCCCACGCACACCCGCTGGTTTCGTTTGCAATTACGAGTACGTCAAAACTGCTGACACACGCGTACATACGAGTAAGTTATTACAGCGAAATTTAAAGCAGACAATTGAAATAATAGAAATTGTCGCATAATATAAAAACATATTGCCATGTAACTCTCTATCCCGTATATCTACCGTAATAGATCATAAAATACATAAAACAGTTGATGAGTTTTCTAGATGTTATGATTACATGAGAACGATTTTTTTACTAAGGAGCTGAATGAAAGCCGAGTACAAGATCGGGGTAACTATGAAGTGATGTCAAGAGGTAAGTGAATGATGAGTATCATGCTATAGATAGAACAGCCTCTTCACGTAATTGAAAGAGCTGAAGTGACTCTTGTTAACTTACCGACAATACCCTACTATTCAAAAGATGTCTTCAAAAGGTCAAATGATGAAGCAACACAATTTTACAAAAAAAATCTACCCACTCCATGTTATTCATACCAAATTACTCAATTTTTGGGAATAAGTTCATACACAGTATAGAAAAAGGTGAAGCGAAAGCCATTAGGTAATTCAGTCATCAGTTTGACACACCATCCCATTAATAACGATAATGGATTCATACCATTAACAGGATTATATGGAAAAAAATGAAACCGACACCAATCAATCAAATTTTGCCTATGTCAATTATAGGTATAGTAACAGGATAATTGTTCTATCTTTCGTGAAAAGTGAAGATCGTTTTGGGAAAAAAATATGCTTCGAAATATAATGGCTGAAAAAGTATGGAATCGCCATCAATAAATCCACGGCCATCCTTAATAGCGTCGCAAACAAAACAAAGTGTGCTAAAAGAACACAGCACATGTTGCAGTGACAACGTTATTTGCAACATCCGAAGGTAATTTGATGTAACGCGCGGGATATCGAGACGCGGCACGCAACGGATATAAACCTGCCGAGCCTCGTCCTTTCGTGTGACGGGTTGAGCTGGAGTTTTATTTCAGACACCCTATACGACAATATCTCAGCGTTGGCAGAACAAGAAACAAAGTTTCAATACATTTGTTTCAGCAACGACGATATTATTTCGCAACCTTTATGCGGTCTCAAAACCATTCTTCAGACATTGTACATATTGTTGTTTGAGATGTGACATTGGCGTGATCGATTGTAAACAGTACACATATGAAAAACCTTTGTGTATAATGATAATTATTAAAGCAAACTTCTTGATTCATTTGGCACTTACAACCTTTTAATCATCCAAAAATGCAAAGTTTCACAAGATGAATAACAGCGTGACATTAAGTTAAGGAAACTTGCTCCTTGTTCGAAGTAATTACAAGATTCTCTTAAAAGTGACCTTAAAACCTTTAAAAAAAGAGTTTATTACGAGTGTCCAGTATCTTGCTCTTGACAGGAAGGCCGTTAAATCACGTGCTACAATTCCAAGGACGACATAGCGTACTCTGGCCATTGTTCGAATTTACAAATGGACTGTGACCGGAAACCGAGCACCGGTATGTTCAATGAATAGAGCACAAGTGGACTGCCATTGTATCGAATGGGTGTTTCAAGGCTAAACTTCCTAATTAAACGATCGGTTATCACTGCTCGCCCATAGTATTCCCAATTGGAATATTCTAATAACTAACCGAAGCTCAAAAGGTTCAACTACCTTGTTTCAACCATGAAATTTCTTTAAGAAAGACAAAGACATAAAATCGGAGTTGTGAGCCGTCAGTTATGTCATGTTTGATTAACACTTAAACATGAGTCACAAGTTCGGAAATCTTACGCTATGGCTCCAAGCGAAACATGAGCCCAAATATGACGTACACTTCATACATCGCTTACTTATGTCGATTTCATTACGGGCTATCTAATATTTTCGCTATTACCTCGATGTAGTCACAAAATATTTTTGAAAACATATCTCTTATTATTTATAGTTTTTATAAAAACAAACCACCCCAAACCTATGATGCACAAATGCAATACATTGCTTGCAAAAAAATTTATGTGTATGCAGTGTGCGATAACCCTTAAGACTAAGCAAGATGTAAAATAAAACGTAAAGGTTGTAAAATAATACACACAGAGTTAACGACATGATAATTTAAATTAACGCAAAATGATTACGATACGCCTTCGATGATCAAAAGCAGACACAGAGGCACACAATTTGGCACGGCAGCGTCACATCCGGCCCGATGACCGCCGTTGCGCAAGCGCCGTCCACTATGGGCATTGTATGCAAAGCGCTCGCGCACCCAGCCCCGAATACCGAACCAACCGCACTAACGGTACACTCTTCCCTGGTCGCGTTTCAAAAGTACATACATGCATAGAATAGATGCGAAGACGTAACTATTTTGCGTTTCAATGAACAAGGAAACAAAACAAATAACGTTCAAACTGAATCCCAAAAAAAAACATACAGACGAATTGTATACCTCCTCCTTTTTGAAGTCGGTTAAAAAGGTTAACTGTGATAAGTTTTTAATTTTTTATATCAATACAAATTTGATGTTGATTAATGTAAACAGTATAATATAAATAACAAAGAAGAGCTTATATTTGAAATTTCATACAACTCATAATATGTATTGGGACGTAAACGTAACTGGTGAATTGTGTGAGTGTTCTACACTCCTCTGCCTACCTCTTCGGGGATAACAGGC
>DWTO01000500.1:0-20871 GCA_018244755.1 Jemadia pseudognetus | reverse complement strand
AAAGTAACTGGTGAAACGTGGGAGTGGTTCTGCATTCCTCTGCCTACCTCTTCGGGGATTACAGGCGCGAAGTTACTCTTTTTTTTTTTAAATGTAGCACACGAAATGTCATTCAAATGTATTTAATAACTGTATTATAACAAAGTACAGTTCGACCATTTACTACCAGACCTAGTGCGGTCTATTTCACCTATATTACAAGGTGTTAATACATCACTCACAAATCCGGTCTCGTATTAGTGACAAACACGTTATCGGAATACAGCTATGTACATTTGTGAACGAATTTGAATCCCTACTTTTGCAATTCATTAATGCGTCTCTCATAGACGTGTCTCAGTTCCGTGGTACGAATAAACTAAATCGTGGCGGAGTGTTAAGGTTATGTTACTGTGTGCTCTGGGAGATCCATTCATGCGTCTTTTAGCCTATAAATAAGGGTTCAGAATGCATTTACGGGATAATTTATGTAGCGAATTGTTCCTAAAAGGGCGGTATTCAGGAGATGTATTGAGATGAATATAAAAGTGGACTAGAAAATTAGTCTTAGAAAGTTATTATTTTGTTACATACCTATCTGGTTTAATGCACAATTTCGATATTTACCAGACATTTTTTTATCTATGACTAATTTGCTAACTTCAAGTTTTATAATCTTATAACTATTATCTTAAACAGGTATCTGGAATCATTGAGGTATAGGATACTTCTGTATGGTTGCTTCTTATGTTCTTTTAGAATACCTGTAAACTGTGTATTTGTTTAAACGACAAGCTCATGGACTGACGACGCTTGTCCCGCAACATGCATGGTTGCTGGTTTAAACTTAGCATACATTTGCAAGATTTTAACGGCTTTTGTTGAATATGTGTGTAGGTGTAATACATGTTTACACTATATAGAAATTCACTCTGTCTTTCTCTCACAGGTTTTACATTAAAATCTTTAAAATTTCGTTGAATTTTGATGTGAAATGAAATTTGATAATATGTGACAAACAGTGATGCTCTTATGGCTTATACTTAGAAATGCATATATTCCTTTATTACATGTCTGGTTAACTTTGCGCAGGTGAACATTCGTATCAGATAGGCTTGTATTAGCTGTTCCAAGATATTATTATTATAAGTTTCCGTTTAACGTGTTGTCATAATAAAAAAATACGTGTAAAGAAATATGCGTTGTATATTTTATATAATACCCAATTTAATAATCAAATCTTTAGCGACGATGTTTTCAAAAGAAACTGACATAAATAATTGTAGGTATATATAATTTCTTTGGACAATTTAGGCCTTATAATATTTGTCACAAAATATTAAACACAAGAGTTTTTAGATACTTATAGGGATACCTTTTTACTATCAGTATATTGTTCCGCCAGATCCCTTACGGGTTTTTTATTGTTTACGGCGAGGATACCGGGCTATGTAGGACTTCTACCATGCTAAAACCCCCTCGATGGCCTACCTCGGCAAAGAAATGTCCCGTACGGAGTAACCAGCGTGCAGGGAGTGACAAATATATTTATCCGTACAAGCCTGATATGATTTTCATGTATGTTAAATCATATTATTCTTGTCACTATTTTTATGTTGCATTAGGTACATCCTTGTATCAGTTTGTTTAAGGTTTTACATAACAATAAGTAAATAAACAAAATGCTCCTTGAAAATGATATTGTATTGAATTAAACCCAGCCACATGTCCCCGCCGTCTCGGACAATAACCCGCATTCCTCGCACAAGTCCAGACGGTTCATGCTTCGTACTCGTTATGTTTTCATAATAAGGCTACTTTCTTGTATTGGCTTATATCTGCTCTGCATGACTATAATCATGCCATGCTATACTATATATAAAAGTGTTTTAATATATCTTGCTTCTTTCTTATAAAAAGTTTTTTATTTTCTTTTAATATGTCCTTCTTGAACTGTTCTTATTTGCATATTTATCTAGGGCTGTGTGAATTTTGTTATTTAAAAATATAAAAATATTGAAGCTTTCGTAACTCAGCTGTTTGTAGGTGTTTATACAAGACACCGTACCAAATTGAACCAGTTCTTTCTCTATAATAAATCAATTCATAAAATAAAAAGTCCAAAAAAGTTCAATTGTTTATTTTATAAACAACTTAATTTACAAACAAAGTCATAACATTTTTTACTGACGTTTATAAATACAGTTTTTACACTCCTACTTAGTACCAATAATATAATTTTATCTACATTTGTCACTCTTATTTCTAGTATCACAGAAATTTATGAAATATATTGATACTTAATATTGCTTATTGTTATTATAAAAAAAAAACTTACAAGTGCGAGAAATAAGATACAAAAAATCAATGGACTTTATTCCATTGGATAAAAAACAACGGTATTTTTGTTATAATGTAACAGGAAACATATATGCAAAATTTGAAACCAGAATACAAAATGCAAATCTAAAAAATAATTCGTTAAAAAATAAACACTCTGACTGGTTATAAGGCAAGTCGCCATATAAATTCAATTTTAGTGTCGTTTACACTTGTACATAGTCTGTCTGTTTATATTTATACACTGCACTAGTCTTGTATGTGCTCTTAAACAAGACAGTTCCGTGTCGGGTAAAGATCCGTTCATATTTCGCTCAAACATAAATAACATTACTGTTGCATTTGTTAGGAATATATTCTGTACGGTACGTAATTTTGATGGGCAATAAATACTAATACGACTGAGGCTTGGATATTAATCGATGCAGCCTATGTCACCTTACCGGATATCTATCTGAGATCGGTTATTGATGCGGTTTTTTTAAAAACTTTCTATGGTAAGACACTCAATCAACCGCTTCAGGCCAAATTACTAAAGTAAGCACAAGTCTGCTCAATAATATTTTCAGTTTTAAATTTGTTGAAATCTCTACATTACAGTTCACTAACACAATGTAAAATAGTAAAGGAGATCCGAATGCGGACATCAAGGTAACGAATCCATTTATGATCTACCTTTGATATAATTTTACGGCATTTCATACTGGATTTCGGTTACCTTTTAGAAACCATATTTAGTTAGTAAACGTATTATGTATACGTTTCATATACCTATAGGTTTTCTCGACAGATAACATATTTCCTATTCATTATACAATAACATTGATATAAACTAAATAATTGCAATCATACACTTAATATCACAACCTGAGCGTCGGAGCACGCTCTTCATTCAAAATACTGTCGCGCAACGACAAGCTTTACATCGCTATAAAAACAATTCGGATTTCACGTTTGCAAGCTTAGCTTTAACAAAAACCCCTAGACGCTGCTCTGAATTATTAAACACGCATTATGGATCTAGGTCCGCTTCAATTTACCTTTATATTCCAGTCTTTTCCATTTGTATTTGCCCAAAATTTGAATTATCTATTATTAATAAAACTCCGCAAACAATATAATTCCATTCATTTCATATTAGTTTTATAGCGTTTATAATTCTTGGAGAGTCATTAGTCTCAATTATAAATGATTGCTTGAGGATTATTAAGACTAACAATTAAAATCTATGATCATTCACATTATTTAAATTAAACGTGATGATAAATATGAGTCACTATAATACTTAACGAGCGGCAAAAGCTTTGAATACAACAGCGATGTATTTATACAGAAGTTTTAAATAACTACTTTGTATGCATCTATTTTGTTGAACACTGGGAGTCGTATATCGATGCTATCTCGGACAAAACTTAAAATGGGGAAACAGGAAACAATGCAGCGAAAGGAACCTGCAACAAAGAACAGTGGCGTAGAATTCTCCTTTATCTTTCTTATGCCTTGTTCGCACTTGACTTAGTTGAGAAACAAGTATCTAATTTGTATTTGATCAACTGTCAAGATAACTTATAGAAACCGTTATATTGAAAAAACCACCAAGTAGCATTTCAACATTTTTTTTCTTGTTTTGAGTCAGCATTTACAATATATGTACATTAATTTGACGAAACATTCCTGAATTGCTAAATGTTTTTCAATATAATTGTGGTTTTAATTATAAATGAAAAGCACAAAAAACGTATTGTTTTTATATACATTGTAGAGACAACTATTAGAAACTACTAAAAGCAAGCAAGTGGTTAGTGAGGTTGCAACTGTACTAAATTATGTATAAATACCGCTCGAGTACGGCGAGGGAATTTGTCCTTAGCAATTGAGTTTGTTGAACACGGCACGGGGAGAGAAAATTAAACGCTTGCGGTCAGAAGTGAATGTGTTTCTTGCGAGGAATATTTTTTAAACGTCTGTTGGTGGTTTGTGTTTTGCAAACAGAGATTTAAATGATCTTAAAAATGTATACAAAATGGTTAAAAGTAGTGTGTTACGTGATCAATGAGTCAATTGTTTTAAAGAAACAAAATATCTTGATTTGTAAGATGTTAATATGTATTATTCTTGTTTATAGATCCTATATTCAAAACTACATTTTTGCTAGCTGTGTATTTTGTCTAATTTTTAATTGTACATTGAGCATAGTAATGAAAAGAATAAGCCATTCGCGATAATATCAATTGTTCTACTATAAATGTTAAATTACGAGCTACAATCTAAGAACTTTTTTAAATGAAATTTTAGAATGTTTAATTTAGACATGTAATTTTTTCACAGTGCATTGTTATGTGAGTTTCTTACCTAGTGGGGTCGTATCTGGTGTCGAACCCAGGCACATTTACCACATTCCACTCGTCGTTTATTTTGGAGTAGCTAAAGGATATTTGGTTGCGGAAAGTCTCTGGAGCCAAAAGTTTCATCTGTTCCAAATGCGAGTGAAACTCCGGCACCAGAGTGAGATTTTTCTTCATTAAATGTTCTGAAACACAATGCAATTTTTATCATTTATATATACGTTGAAGTGGATTTGAACAATGAAATTGAAAACTTTTTAAAATTTCAAATTTCTATGGAAAATTTCTCAATGTAAAACTTTTGCAAATGTCAAAAATAGAATACACACCTATAATGAAACCCATAGATACATCATCTGGCAACCGTATACCTTCACATATACTGATAAATCTGCCACCGCTGGAAAGAAGATTACATTTAAAATCACACTCTCGGAAAAAATATAAATACATACAGTATACATGACATAATATAGGTAATTGAAGTAACGCACCTTGCTACTGGTAACATTTTCAATGCTAAGCTTCTGCTCACGCAAAACCCAGCTCCGCCGGTAGCGAACCAGAATGAAAACATTAACTAAAACAAAACAATAAATGTCAATTTATTGCAATTTTTTATCGCAAGGGAGCAAATTAAGCACCTCGAGATCAACAGTAACATCTTTGCTACTTTAAAATAAAAATAATTTATATTGCCTATTAATGATCTGAAATTTCTGAACGGCAAATAAGTGTAAAATTAGTTACAATTTTTTCCTGTTAAATTGGTACCTTGTTCGTGGGCTTCTTGAAGATTTTAACGGGCTCATAAACGGACGTCCTCCCGAGATACCAGTCCTCTTGATGATGATACGTCTGGAGTATGTTGACTAAGCGCGGTATATTCACGTAGTTGTCGTCATCGAAGTGGCAAAACCATCTGATGGCAATAAGGATAAAATATATATTTGAATTGTACTTACAAAATCAATCTTTCATCCTTTAATCTAAAATCTAAATCATAAAATCCTTTAATTTTTTGCCTCAATGCTAATTAAAAAAATGTCGCATTAATGTACCTATATCACGCCATCTCATATTTAAGAAAATTGAAAACGTTGAGTGTGATTACACGACATCGATTTTGGCCCCAACTCCAATTACCAGAACCCGACAATTTGAGCCCTTTTCGAAAAAACTGCGTAATAAAAGCAAGATGATTTACTTATCTTAAAGGTAAGTCTTTTTAATGAGAAATCGCACTACGTATCTCTGAGTTTTACTTTGTAGCCAATAATTATGGTCGGCGTATAATTTACCAACGTTACACTCAGTGCAAATAACAGGAGTTGAATTGCGCAAGCCGATGAGACCACATACTGCAATATGGCGTGCGACAAATCGCTCTGAGATGCTAAATAATAACAGCGCGGTCCGATTCTTGCATATCAGTTACACATTTGCAAAATTAATTCAGCCTGTGCGTAAATTGTCAGACAGCAATTCAATCTTTGAATCAGCCCGATCTATTTATGATACTGGAACAAGTCCGGTATGCTAATGAACGTACGAGGTTGGAATAAAACGGTTGCCTGTTTACGAGTTTTAATGAGGCGTAAATTCCATGTCGTTGAGATAAAGTTCAAAAAAGAAACGAATCGACCTCTAAAAACGTTGAAAAAAGAAATGGGAGGGGAGTGAGAGAACGTACTCTGAGGGTAGTGAGAAGAGGCAACAACGCGAGTGAGGTCGTAAATATCCTTACGGGGATTAATGTCGGGCAAGCTATCCCAATACGACGCCAGCTTCCAATCTCTAGCCCGACCTTACATACCCGTCATAAAGTTCCAGGGTAAGAACGCACCTACTGCGGGTTGGTGCGCACTTTGATCACGCCGACCGTTAGTATATCGTTTCTCGCATCTATAGTGGAACATTTAATACCAAAGTTACATGTAAATAAATCAACGTGAAGCTTTTTTAATTAATAAATTTCGTTAATTACGAAACTACTTTAAGAAAAGCATACAGTATGTCTCGTGTAACGAATGGAAAATATTTAAAGGTAAATATAAACTGAAGCTTCCGCTAACCGACCCATAAAATTAAATATAACGTTAGGAAATTCGTTTTAGTTATATTTGCTATATTAATTTAATAATTTACATTACGAGACTCAAGAAAGTTATAGCACCTCACCATTGCAGTGAAACTTTTAGGTCGGAAGAAGAAATTAAAAATTGTTATTAATAAATTGGACTACTTGGCACTTAAACTACCGCAGTAATATTAATGCGGTTATAGTCTTTATTATCGGTAGGCATGATACGTTAACAGATTAAGTTTATTTTATGTGTATGTCCGGTAAAATGTAATTATAAATTTGTTATCGAGTCCGTTAAATAAAATTTATTGATATTGACAACGTAACGTAAACGTAACATCACGCCTGTTATCCCCGAAGAGGTAGGCAGAGGAGTGTAGAACACTCCCACATTTCATTTGATATTGACAAAATCCGGTTATACACGGACAGGTAAAAGCCGACGGAATGACAATTAAATTTCACTTTTTCTTTGGCAACATTTTTTCTCGGCAATATTGAGCCGGCAACTATAAGCTCTGTGTAAGTTTAAACATGAATTTTGTGGGAAAAAACAACGCAGCTCCAACAAAAACAGTGGTCGAGACTCCTAGTGTAAACGCGTGAAAATTATTGAGAGCCCGAAATAATATTGGACTTGCTCTCCAAAAACCATTAACTTGTGTTGTGTGTATTTGAACGTTGAGGTTGGTCTCTACAGATTAAAAGGACTCTAACTATGTTTAAAAATGCATATTCAAGTGCACACGATTGTTAAGTGCCTTATATTTAGTAATCTGAAAAATATTCGTTTCGCAATAAAATGCTGAGAATCAGTAATAAATTGCAGCCTAATCGTAATTACGTGTGGTACTTACTATCAATATCTTTTTAATTTCTTGTACAAAAAAAAACTTTGAAGTGTACAAAAAAAACATTTTGAATAACAAAAAATTAATCATTTTGAAACTGAAAATATTTAAAAAAGTTTTCTACTAAATATAGTCATTTCCTTCTATAACATATTTCCATTATACATTTTCCTTCTATTTCTACAGTTTAGTAGTATTTATAATACGGTCATTACATTAGACAAACAAAGGCTAGCATTTCACTGTTGGTACAAGCAAGCTTCTCAAAACAGAAGTTAAGTGTAGGTGTACGTTTTGTTAAAACAAAAACGGACCGGAACGGATTTAAATCAATAGGGATGTGACTATTTTTTAAACCAATATTTGGTATATTATGGTGCACTGCATGTGACAAATGGATTTTGTTTTAATGGTTTATTTAAAAAACAAATAGAGTTTCAATATTCAAATTCATGTTATAGCAGGTACCGTAACAGTTTTCTGTTTCTTTCACTTCGCCTGGGTGTCATTTATAATTGTGTATATTCATCGTGTAATATCACGCCTATAATCCTCGAGTGGTAAGCAGAGTAGTCTAGTACACTCCCACATTTCACCGGTTACGTTTATCTCACCATGCAATAGTGGTGTAGTAAGGCTATTGGAATACACCGGGCACACATCTGAACTCCGGTTCAGAACTACACATTTTAATTAGAAATGTTTAGAAAAATCCTTGGGCATTCGACCCACCCTTTAAACACAGGATCTCTTGATCAGAATACTATATGAGTAATACTGATAATAAATCGATATAAAACCCGCAAAATAAATTTTATTTTTAACTGACATGTTATATGTAGTTTTTACGGGTTTGTAAAAAAATCCATTTAAAACGCACATTATGGGAATACTTTTTATCATCATTATAATCCTATTAGTAAATATGTTCAGTGTTAATATACGACAGATTTTTAGTAGCGTGTAGTATCTAATAAAGTTAAGTATACCAATTTTCGTACCATAAAATGAATAAACTAGCTAATTTTTTATTTAACAGGATGGAGGCGATAAATTATAATTTAGATTCAAATAATCATAATAAATTTAAAATAATGTAACATTTCGTGCTTCTTAGTTATTAATAGGATGAGATCGTTAAAAGTAAATATGAGCTATTAAAGACAGGATATTGCGAATTTTATAGGATATGAAAAGATCGATTTAAAACATGATTTAATTTGACATTATTCTATAAAAAAATAATCGTGGCATAATTATGTGACGGGGAAAACTTAATGAAATATTCATATAACGAAAATGTGAGTTAAATGGATATCAATGAATTATTTCACTAGAAAATGAGTGTTCGAGAGTGAAGACTACTGCTTGGTAAACGAAGCATAGCATGCAATCCAGCTCGAAGAACTGACAATATAAGGCTGGCAGTGGTGGAGTATGAAAAGTCGAAGAAAGGGGTAGATTAAAGAACACTATGTTTACCAATGAACGATACGTGGTTGATAATGATGGAGACATAAGTGCAATACGTGCAATAATTTCAGTAGTTTCCAGAAGTAAAAAGTTATAAAAAAATGATGTCTTAACAAGTGGAGTGTTGAGTAGGTTGTAGTGTAAAAAAGTACTTTAAAAAGTTTAATTAGTAGTTAACTATTAACATAGAAATATGGTTACAGATCGTAATATTACTGAATAAAACTTATTAAACACATCAATATATAACATATTAAACACATCTTATACAATACAACTATTAAAATATATCAAAGTTGTCGTCATCCATATTAAACATTTCTTAAGTACCTACCTGTATTTAAATTTCTATTTTTTTGTTCGGTATACATATGGAGTTGAACAACTATGAACACGGAACGGGTAGATATAAAACAATAATTCATATTGTAATTGAAAAATGTTTCTGAAATTTTTCCTCTTTACTGACCGAACTACTCAGGCGCGACCCGCGTCTAACATCGTTATTTCTGTCTATTACCTTTGCTTTGATTTACGATTCAACTGACCATTTTTTTTCTTGTCAACAGATGTTATTCGCGTATTTGGTTGAAACAGCTTCACCCAAATTTTGAATGATGGTTATCTTACTAAGTTTATCTAGAACGAACAAGGTGAATATACATACAGTGGATTTCGAATTTCAATCAATCAATCGCTTTTTGCGGCTACAGTTCATTCCATCCCAGGCTTCTATGCAGATAAATACTAACTTTGGTTTTTGACGTAATTTAGAGCGCTCAGAGTAATGGAAACACTCAAAAATACTTAATGTCGCTACAGCAGGTCGGTATTAACAGCTGACGTATTTGTATGACATATGTATTCAGTTTGTCTTTTTTCTGTGATCAAAAATATCTTATCGAACGAACGGCTTTCGATATTCTCTTGATCAGTTCCACGCTTGTTATTCGATCACGATGCGACGTGTCCCACATACGTTCGAACAAATTTCTTGTTCCTGTTAATTACAGTGCAGAGATTCACGTCAGTCGTAATTACGAACTGATTAATAACGTCCGTTGTATCACGTAACGAATTCCGCTTTGATTGCGTTATAATTGTTCGGGATATGTCGTTTGATGGAGCAGTTTAAATGAGGGTCGTTATGGCCATGTAGATGCTCATACACTAATGGTAGTATGTGAGGTTGATTAATTACAAATAAGACTTGGTTTTTTTCCTTTTAAAATAATGACTATAGTTCACGTACATTATGACCGATGACAGTGGTTTAATTTTACCACTAGCCGTGGTCATTATTGACGGTCGGTTAGTGACCATTGTAATAATTTCAACTTCTGGATCCGTTACCGTCCACTTTCTTTCTTGTTTTATTATTTTGTAATTATCATAAGTATTTAAGCAGTAAATCCATTTAGTTCTCTAAAATTTTAATTTTTCAATAGTTTCAACGTTTTAAGTATGGTCCTAGCAATGGTTTTGTTTTATATATTATATGTTTTATGTATAAGAACTCTTGACCCTACAGTAGAGAAATGTACTCACTTTTTACCGCTTTCCAGGAAACGATCGTATTCAACGGACATTTTGCAACAGAGATGTTTGCGTTGGTGCGACGCCGAACAATTGGTGTTTACCATGTGACCGTCTGTAAGAACAAAATATGATTTTATACCTTAACATCGCCACAATAAAGCCCAGATTTAAATGCCACTGGGATGGAAACACTCAAAGTTTTGAGTTCAATTGCTATTTGTAGTAGCGAACGATTTACGTATCTTCAAACTTTGACAACAGCAGCGTCGAACGGAAATAGGACGTGATATATTTTTCTGCTTCACGTGGAACAATTTCGATATTAACTGTGAAGATAATGGAAACTCTTGCAATTGCTTACAAAAATGCCAGAAGTTTGATCCACGCTGTAATACTAAGTGAGATATTTTCAAAACTAAAGTATTGTATTATTGTCTATCACGAGTAATTATTTTGAATAATGTAAGTAAATAAATTTACTTTGAAAAAAATGTTACAATTAGCATTAGCCAAATGGTTAAAAACGTAACTGCAAGTATTACATACATACATACACTTTAATGAACTTACTCGTCTGATTCTGATGCTGGCGGTTGTCAGTGTCTGTGAAGAACCATGTCTGAAACAAACAAAAATAGATCCAATGATTTGTAATCCTCTACTATTAAAGGATATTCATTTGTAAAATCTAATAAATCGTATTATGGGTTTTTATAATTTCTGATACAGCTAATCTGTGGAATTTTGTAAATAATTATCACGTGTAACACAACATATGTGTTATAAAGTTAATATATATACGTATACTGCTGTAATCATTTATCGTTCCGACGCTGGGTACAGGTCTCTCCCATACCTGTAGAATGCCTTGAGCGTATTGCACTAGCTCAGCACAGTGTGTATATATTGGCAAAAAGATTAGGGTCCTTAACGATTTTTTTTAAAATAAATCACAAAAACAATTTCTAAGGATTTTATTTACATAAATATGGACGAATCATTGAACTTGACTCTTGAAGCCTGAAGTACGGACACATTTGTAACAATTTGCTACTAGCTATTAGTCCTGGAGCGGATCGAATCCGGTATTTTTTTACACAAAGTGTAAGAAACTTTTCGTTACATAAACAAGAGGATTGTTTAGGTATCGAAATTAATTACTTCATAAAAATTTGAATAAATTTCCACCTTTTTAAATCTGAATATTAATCAAAACGTCATGTGATTCCACATGTGAAATTGCCCATTTAATTATCAGAAATAATCACCCATTATTCGAGAATTTATCGTAGCTATTTTGTTTGGTCAGAATGTGATTTGCAATCGAATTAATGAGCCGTGCTGTATTCAACGCCTGCTAATAATATGTTGGTATAGCCGAAATGTGATTCTAACGGCTATAATTACGCAGTGCGAGTTAACAAAATATTACTGAATAATGATATTAATATCGTCGTTGTATAACTATCCCGGGACCGTCTGATCCTTATACATACTGGATACTCGTAGTTGATGAACTACATATATTCTCCTCTGACGTTAGAGATTTCTACATGCGACGGTGACCACTTACAATAACGTGGGCAGTGTAACTATTTGCTGTGCCTTTTAATGTAAAAAATATACATAAATCCCTTTATAAATGCTTATAAAATATGAATAATTTTACACCCAGACCCTATACATATTCATGGTTGACAAACAAATACGTGTCCCATATGGGAAAGGAAATCGCAACGTCCTGTTTAGCTCTCAGGGTTACGAACCACTAGACCAAAGTCAAATTTATTCTAATGTGAAAAGTATCACAAGTATATAATACAGATAATGGGGTGTAAAATTTCACTTTTATTTTACACGGTACAAGCCTATAAGCCTGTGCAGCATTGATACACGTTAACAGTAATTTTAAGATACGTTTGTACCTAAGTTTAGATTTTAGTACAACCGATTAGTTCTACCGAGAAGCAATTAATATTAGCCACCATCATAAAACGGTTAATCTACAATAACACTGTAATAAAACAAATTCGTGTGTATTTTGAAATAGATCCAACAATGTTTAACTGCATAGGTGTGTTATTTATTTACTTATATAATAAAACCCTTTCTTTGTTCTGCTAATGGATTCTGGGGTTTCGATGTCACGGCTCCGATCATATTTTGTTATAAAAATGTTTGTGGAGTTCGCACTATTGATTAAAAATACGCTGTTTAGGTAGGTACAGTTGTCTGTATTTATTATTAAAGTTAGTTTTATTCATTAATTCCATCGTTTATGGTTAAGTTCCACAATGGGTATAACATATAACACTCAATGCTTCATCTTCTACCAATAAACTGAGGGTAATAGTGAGAATATATGTAAGGTAGTAACGACAAGGGGGCAAGTAACTACCTACTAGAAATTCTGTTACGTAAGTTATAGTAACGTAGTTTTTAATCTAAGAAAACTCGTAAACCCAATATTTTATGTGAGAATATTATATTGTAATTTGACGTGTATATTTATCTCTTGTGTTTTGGATATACACGAAATAAATCGTACTAAGCATGGTGGATTATGCTCTGGTGTCAGATAACGTAAGGATTTGGGGCAGAATATCAGCAATCTTACCACGTACTTGTCAGAGCGAGGTGTTCAAAGATACAAACGAAGGTATATTACTGTGTAGAAGGTACGTCTTGAATGAGGAACTCTGTAAATTCTGACTAACGCTTGTAATGAATGAACGTCACTTATCAGGAGTCAAAGGTTATGGGTCCTGAATTGATATTAATAACTTGCTAGTGGATCTTTAATGCAATTACCAACAGCCCTCTGTATTCGTAGTCTACCTTGGAATGGAGTAGATTGAAGTTCATGCGGATTGTCTAATGCTTATTTTTCGAATTGATAAAATTTATCTTTACACAGATGATGACAATCGGTACAATTTATTTAATATTTTTACTGCGGTTAAAATTGGTTTTTGTATTCAAATATCTGTGTATGCGAATATAGGTACATAACTTTAAAATTAGTCCATTAAATTATATTAAGTGTAATATTTATAGCTTATTAATATTAATGTTAAACCTAAACGTCCCTATATACCTTGTTATTTTTTGTAAATGTTTCATTGTATTGACTTATACCAGGTAATGGTAGGTACTATTTACTTATGAGAGGCTTGTAATAATTGACCAAGACTAACAGGATTTTACGTAGGTATACAAAAAATACTAAATTATACATTATTTATTATAATTTCTAATTGTTTTAAAATAATAATTACCTTGGAATATATTCAACCCTGGCTGTAAGAGACCTTTCGGAATCTTGTATTCAATTAGTAGAAAATGCAACGTTATGTCGGTCCATTCAAGCAACAGTGGTGTCGACACGGCGTCGGCCGCGCCCGACTTGGCTTTTGGTATATTTATGTAAGGTGATGGCAGATAAGCCAAAACGGGGCTTCACGAAACTACATTTGTAGATTTGACAAAAGTTGCACACAAAGTGAATGATGTTGATAAAAATTGTGAAGCAATTTGAGGGCATGTTGCATGGAAAATAGTGCAAAATATGCCACCATCTAGTAGTAAAATAACGAAGGAAAACCATCGTCCTTTGCTATTTGCAAAACAGTCATCAACGCGTTGCAAGTGTTGAAGCGCTTTTGACGCTTTTTATAAAGAATCTTTTCAAAAAAATTCTTTTACAGATTTTACAGTAGTAAATAGGCTTTTTTTATTTTAATGTAATGCTCGTTTGCGAGAGATGTTTGTAACTACTGTGTTTATATTCAAATGAATGAGATTCCATTGTAGCTTTTACTATAACCAAGGGGACGAAGATCAGCTCACAATCTTAGCCTTGGTATCTTATTACGTGTCGGTTGATAAATATATTTTTTTGAAAACGATAGCTAAGGTGCAAGCAGCAGTCACGAAGCCGATATCACCTTTAAACAGCAGCGACTGACCTCTAACTGCAATACTAGTGATAGTACCTATTAAGCATAGTTAGTACTAATTTGTAATAAGACTCACAATTGCAAAATTAAGACACACCCTGCTTGACTCACGAGCGTAACCGCTTGATAGATACCTAATTGTGACGGTGCGAAATGTATAAACTGATTGAGAAAACGTTCAGTTACCCCGCCCTTTACCTGTTCGTTAGGTAATTGTTATAGCCAAAAGGTAGTAAATTAAATCGGGACTCAGTTCTGACTTCGGCTTCGTGACTACGTGAAAATGATAATCAATCAGAGACTGTTGAAATACGGGTAATTAATTCTAATTCAGGATCTCAGTGCACCAACTCTAGAGTGCTTAGATGGAGAGTATTTAAACGAAGCCGTAAGTATTTATTCAGTAAGTATTAAAATATCAATTGTATATGTAGTTAGATTTAGCGGCGTTAGTTGTGTTTATTATCAAAACAAAAAATTGCTTGCGTTGACAATGGCCTCCTCGTAATGTATCTATTTTTGGCCTAAGTTAATGTATTAATAACAATGACATTTCAATTCTGTATTTAACAATACATGAAAACGTATTTCAAGACCGTATAAATCTGTTGTAGCACTGGAAAATTTACTGGTGTTGCATATATTGATAGGGGACAACGGCTTTACACGTAGGTACTATTAATTGGATTATTATCTATTTGTTAATAAAGAAAGCTTATAAACAAAACATTGAACTAGAATACCTAAACTAATTGATCGGTTCCGGCTCTCTATAAAGTCAAAATTTTCTTGAGTAGCTTGTGTTGAGTACAAAATGATTTAAAACACAAAAAATAAATGACAATCAAGCAGTCCTCTCGTAACATAATTAGAATTCATTTTGAAACTGACATTGACTGTTATTGCACAGACGGCAAACATACTACAAGTTAGTAAATAGGTACGTGAGTACGTATATCAGGCACATATTTTTAAAACGGTTTGAATCTAGGTACCAGGTTACCTAGAATCTTGAAATCAAGATCCTTAGAAATAGCGCGGAGCGATTTTAATTGTATGAGGAAAGTCCTTCACGGTGGTAAACTCGAGATTTCTTTGCGTACTCGTATTCTACATTGCTACACATGAGCGATCCTTTTAAAAGGAGACGGGGCCTGGACTTTGTAAGAGGATTTCAGGAAACGTAAAAGTTTTCAAGATGTGGGCATATGGATATATGTTGGCTATTACATGGACACAAATGACAACAAATGAGGACGTTTTACAACGGGTTAGATGAGAAATTCAAGTTCTACTAATTTTACAGTGGCAAATGTTGCATACATGTATTTAGGAAAACAATACGATATTGCACGTAGGAAAAAAAATCTCGCTTAGCAAAGCTCTTTAGTGCACTTAAATTTTTGTCTCGTTGGGTTTTTTGTGGGTTAATTTCTCCAACAAATGAATGGATTTTGATAAACTTTCATTTACTGATTTTATACAAAGCTTTTACGATAAGTAATTTATGTTTCAATTGAACAGAGAAGCGATCATATATAGGTAATCGATTTCGTAAAAAAAACGTTTATTGATTATGGATTAAAAATATAAGCTATGTCAATCAATTATATTTCATATTTGGCACCTAATTGATATGTAAGAAACAAGTATATGCTAATACTTAAAACTGTCTAGTTTTACCGTTTCTTCTTATTCTGTATTAAGAGGCATATGCCTATACAATTATCTCCGTCCGAGCTCTGTTCGTTACGAAGCTGACGCTGACAGTTATGGAACACGTGATGAAATAGGAACACCATTTCCGTTTTTGCCGCATGTACCTGGGAAAAACTGAAGCTTTAATTACACTGACTTAAATACGTATGACTGTTCATTACACGCTAATATCAAGAGGCTGTAGTACCAGTACATTTTAGTGTTAAGTACTTTCACGAAGCGAGATTTACGAGTATCTCGGGAAACTAACAGTGCAGTGGAGTCTGATATGGATTAGCATCTGTATATATTATAGAGTTGTATTTTAATTGTAACAGATATATAGGGGAATTTATTTAATATAATAATATAGTTACATAATATGTAACAGTTATTTGATGTAGCAAATTATTAACCACGAAGTAGAGATTGTCAGTTATGAAGTGTTTTCGCTGTTCGGTATAGAAGTCTGGGATGGATGCGAACATAAGCCGAGTTATTCCTTTATAAAATGTAATAGACTGACAAGTTTCGAATACTTATTCGAATAGCATAATATGCCTATAATGTGTGCAAATTACTATAATACACGTTAATATTGACTATTTTAAGAAACTAAGAAAGTTTCATTACAAAACTTTACGTACGTTAAATAATATAATTAAAGACATAAGCACTGGAAGGGTAATACAAAGAAATATGAAGGTACGTATGACTAATAATAAAATATTCTTTTGGGTTAAATCTACACATTTGAAATTCTCTACACATCAAATATTTTTAAGGATAAATATAGTTTTTATAATTAACGCCAACTCTGTAAATAATTGCCGTCAAGAGTTTTATGTTTAATTACAATCATCGCAGCTAAAACTAGAAACTTCTCTCGGTTTTAATAAGTTTTAATTACGATATGATAAAAAGTTACGCAGGACGCTGTTCTAGTAACGTCTCCAGATGTTGAAAGTGAAAAAGTTGTTTCATTTTATTTATTTCGCAGTACTTATTTTAAGTTACAATTCTATTTATATGTACCTAATTATTAGTTTATTTTGTCGGAATCGGCTTGCATACTAATTTATATAAAACACGTTTATATCATCGTCGTATATATGCACAAAATTATTAATGAATTTTAGTACATATTAAAATAGGCACAGAGTGTTTAAAATTAAATTTATGAATATATTTGTAACGGTATCACATAAACGCATTGACTTAACAATTTGAGCATTTCCAACTTTCTATCATATACTGCCCGCGGGGTCATAGATATGAACGCTTATAATGAAGGAACATTCAAAGGTGTCGCTTGTTATTGTAGACGGCGCGGCTAACCACGCAGTTCTCGGATTACAAGGAGTCTTGTAATATAAACATTTTCGTTCCAAGAACGTACGGCGGGTCAAATAAAAATTTCAAAACGGCTATGATAAGCTCTGGAAATAAGATAGGGCGAAATAGGATCTGTCAACATGACGTGACGTCATCGCGGCAGTGGAACGTGAAACAGCACTATGAATAATAAGATAAGATTTAATGCTGCTTGCTTATCATGTTAACATCGTATTAAAATCAAAAAATTGGATTAAATTTTTTGTACCGAAAATGATTGAACATTTCTTTTGGTTAATATTGGCCAATGTTAGATTAGATAACATTTGTCTGTTGTGTGTGTTTGTATCTTGCAATGAGAGTTTGAGCAGATATTATTAATAATTAATTTGGCCATCGATGGTTTCTAATTTTTGATGTATCCTAAGGTGGGGATTATGGGCAAAAGCCTCAAGGAAGATTTATGTCCACAAGTGGACTCAGTCTGATGGTGATGTACCACCATTACTGAGATTTAAACGCTGACATGTGGGTATCTGTGTAACTTGTAGACACCGAGTGTCAAGAGACATATACAAAACTAATAATACTTGTGTTTAAGTAGGTACTCGTATGAAGCTTGATCGATTTTTTATGTTAAGATCGAGTTGGAAACAAGCAGGAGGAAAGTCCCGAGCTGCCGTTATCCGCTATGACATCTGTAATCGAATCCAAACAAGCCTGTATAAATGGGATTGTTAGTTAGTTTAATTCGTATTAGTTACGAGACGAGACTATCAGTTATGTACTATTCACTGATTGTGACAGCAATACAGGTATTGAACTGTTAGTCAAAATGAAAATATATAGACACATTACTAACCTTAAAATTGATTACGTTAGTGAAACAACAGCTTAGTACGACTCCTAGCATAATTCGATTATTACAAAATTCATTAATACAAAAAAAGAAATAAGTATGGATTTAATATAAAAGCTAAAGAACGCCAATAAGAAATCCCTCGTCTTATAAAGTAAGCAAAACAAACAAAAATACAAAACAATAGACGAGAACACGCATTATAGGGGTATATGTCACAGATTTCCCCTGGCTTTTGCTTTTGTGAAAACCAATGGTATACATTACATTACGTCGCGAACGATATCCAATGTCCAGTCAATTATAATAAATTGGCTGACCACAAGGCATCGAGTCAAATCACAATACGGTATGGATAAGAACGACCCACATCAACTCTAAACTTTATAAGTAGGGCAAGCGAAAAACTCTAATGAGAAAATATCAATAATCTGCAGCTAAGCCGGGTGTTTTTTAAATATATATTTATATATTGCAAATAAGTCAGTAGCATCAATTATTATTACTCATACTAATTATTATTAGATAAATGGTATAATGTATTAGTGAAACATGGAAGTGAATTACGCTTTTCTGCCTTCCTCTTTGTGGATCACAGGCGTGATGTTACTATATTTTAGGAGATATATTCGGATTAAACATACAATTATAGGTTCATAGTATAGTAACATTTAAAAGAAATAACAAAAAAATTGTTAATAGCTATATTATAAATAAATACTTAGGTAAATAAATATGTGTGTATACCAAAGGCGTTAAAGGTTATGATAAAATAAAAATTTGCCGCAATCTGTAATAGAATAATCTTTATGACAATAATTTTTATCTACATTACAATTCCCACGTAATTTATGACACTGTATTCATAAGTATCTATTCATATTTATTTTTAAAAATTAATCATATTTCCATGACATTCAATCTCATCTTATACACTCGGTAGGTTGAAATAAATTTAATAACAGAAAAGATACGGGTTAGCGGGTCTAAGCTGTACATAAATCAGATATAATAAGAGAGCTTTCGATACAAAAAGGGCGAAAGTAAGAGAACAATCCGGTCACGTGGCGGGCGCGCGTCGTGCCACGCGCGGCGCAAGCGCAGGGCCCGTGTTCCTATGGTTATTTATGTTGGTCCTTCAAGCCGGATTAACGGTCGATTATGCTCGCTCCAGATTCAGGAAACGGCCAACGGGCGCTGCACGACCGGCCTCATACCGTTTTCTATTGTTCCGTTTGTATAATGGTTGGCGATTTGAATTGCTATTTTATACAGCGTTCTTATGGAACGACATCAATTTGAGTGGCTTGTGCTTAATATTAATATTACATCTATATATACATATACAGGTATTCAGGCGTCCAGCAATTGTTTGGGAAGGCAGTTTCTAAAGCTTATCAAAATATTAATAATTTTATTAAAACTCGTTTGTAGATTATTTTTCGAAATAGCTACGAGCATATTAAAACCCCGACGGCAAGACAAATGTTGCCATGGAATGTTTTTAAGTAATAACGATGTTTCTGTCAAAAGTTGTTGAACGCGTATTTTATAACATGTCTGGAGATAAGTAATGTTGTTTCATACTTGATATTAATTTCTATGTCTTTCGACAAAGAACTGGTTATTATTTAATTATTTTCGCCTCATGTAGGTACAATCTTGGAATCATGTTTTAAGAATTATGGAGTTTAGCGAACGCAGGTGAAGAGTAAGGTCTGTCAGGCGAGGTTGTCTAAAATCAGGTTTCCGTGCGGCAGCTGCACGATGACAAATACAAAAAGGAGAAATTAAGTTCTCTTATAAGATGTTACAAGTTAATGGTGATTTTGACCTTTCAACAACAGAGCATGCTGTGATAATTTCAAGCGCATTCAATATCTTGCATAGTAAATAACAACAAATAGGCGGATTGCTGTATATGAAACTTGTTTTGAAATAGATATATACGTACTGTCTAAAGTTACACAGTATAATAATTTTAAAGTAAGCCTTTGTGTATTTAATAAATCGGGTAAATTTCACAGAATTATAAGCTAATTTTTGGAGCATTTTTTCTCCTTGTCTCTGTCTGTTTATTAGCTTATACTTAGAGAAACAACATATAGTTAGGAATTTGCATAATAATAATTACTATAATTCGATTACAGCCTTTGGAAAGGGGTAATTTTATTTATTGAAATCAACTCAAAAGATAGACAATATAAATTGAGATAATTTATAATAGGCTTATAATGCCATTAAGTAATTATTTATTACTTCGTCGTGTCACTTGACAAGTCTTTGGCCTCCTCGTTGGTCAAGAGGTTGCGCGCGCGACTGCCGATCGAAAGGTCCTGAATTGAAACCTCAGGTCGGATACTAACTATTTTTTCTAAGTAGAATTAAAACGTAACACACCTGTAAT
>DWTO01000499.1:0-20873 GCA_018244755.1 Jemadia pseudognetus | reverse complement strand
CCTCTAGGCCACCATTCGAGCTAGCATCCATTCGACAAACGAGGCAGTTATAGTTTATTTATTTACTATAAATAAAAGTTTAGACGTTTTCATTGATTTAAAGCTTTGTAGTTTAGCGTCACAATGTAGTATTAACATAATTAAAAATGGTAACGTTCCTCGCTCCACTTACCTTCCGTAAACGAACATATCGTTTTTTTTTGTAAAACAAAAGTAAAAACGCAAGATACGCGTAAACACACAATACGTAAACAACGTGTAGGGTTTACACTTATGAATTAATTTGATATTTTTTTGTTTGTTACGTTTTTTTTCGTTGGCAATGTGCACAATATATGCAAATCAATTGCTGATGCAAATAAAAAATATGTTTAATGATGTCACTAATCGCTCGTATGTTTTGTAGATATTATATCTATTAGGTTAGGTTTCGTATTTCTCAATTAACTTGTAACTATAATGCTCTCTAAGGCATGTAAAGTCTCCCAACGCGTTCTAAGCAAGCAAGCTTGGCAAGATATGGTTTTAATTCTTCTCAACTGATAAAAGTCTCATGTCCAGCAGTGGAATGATAAATAGAGTTGAAGATGGTGATAAAATAAGTGGGGAAGTAAAAATCAAGGTAAAAAATATTCTCACACGTTTGAATACGAACTGTGTTTCTTAAGACATTAAAGTTGGGTTGCAAAATTTTGAGTACAAAATAGAAAGATGTAGTTTTTTAAATAATCAGAAGTCAAATACTGAATATTGATGAGAAATATTCTTATCGCTAATTTGGAATTTGCACAATTTGAAAGGTGGTTGTAAAAAAATGTAACACGTAAAAGAAAATATACGACTACAAAAAGCAACCTTTTTTCTTTTTGATCAAAATAAAATAGTCAGAAGCCTCTCACAATTTCTTTATCTCAATACAAAACAACAAATTAGGGCTCGATTTTGGTGAAAGTTTAAATTATGCTTTCTTTTGTTGTATTATACTCTAATTCGTCAATCGTTCTGGCTCGTATACATCTGCGTAACGTACCTGAACATGTAATCAACTGGTATTGTAATAGTATCTTCATATTGTTGCTATTTACTTCATGCTGGATAAATAGGTTACTAGTCCATTGCTAAGGAACTTGATATATGAAACGATTGCCTTGTTGCCTGGTTTTATTTTACTAATATTTTATTGTTGATTTCCATTGTCATTAGCGATGAATGTTTATTGAGCTCAAATTACGTGTGACTAGAAATATTATTTATATGTTCAGACATCTTGTTTTACATAAAATTATTTTATATTAATTTGAACTAATTTAACACTTACAAATTTGTTCATTTCATAAATAGTTTAGTAAGAACATTTCAGTCATATTGAAACTTAATAACAGTTATTCTTTACTCTTGAAGTACAGTTGTTATCGTGTTAATAATGTATTGTATTGTAAATGAATGTAATGTATTGTAATGTGATGTATTGTAAATGAAATGTAATAGATTGATAGGCAAACATTCAATAAATAGTTTAGGAAGAACATTTCAGTCATATTGAAACTTAATAACAGTTACTCTTTACTCTTGAAGAACAGTTGTTATAGTGTTAATAAATCATTTAAATAGGTACATTGTATCACGGCTCTGCCCCTGGGTGGTGTAATAAATCCAATGTTATTATTAGAATATGATTATGTTACAATTATTTACAATACCTGACATGAAAATCTACTGTAGATAGTAGAAATGTAAATTCAATAAAATAGCTTTAAAGTCAGAACTTAGACACACAAGATTAATAACAAAAAGTGATATAGGGCGCCTTGTGTATATTAATGTCTCTGCTTATGTGTTCTTTTATTTTTTATATATTTTTTATTATTATAAGAGAACGTAACTTCACCCCTATTATCCCTGAAGAGGTAGGCAGAAGAGTCTATACTGTTTTTTATATACTCTGCCTACCCCGCAAGGGACCCGGCGTGATGATATGTATGTATGTATGTATGTATGTGGGATTGTACTACTCGTATTACAATCCCACGTTTTACCAGTTTTTACGTTCTACAATGGAACACAGGATATAAGCCCTATTCCTTTACACCCGACATATCTAGGCTCCAAGGAACCACTAGCAATTTGTACTAGAAGTTATAGTCAGAATAATCCAATAATACCCTATCCAGGATTTTGACCAGTTAACAGTTAATTTAATTAATGTATAATAAGTTCTTTTTGTGTATCTTAAGATACGTTCTCATATAATTGTTAATAGAATTTTAATATATTTCGTATGTTAACGTGTGGGTTCAACCCTAAGATGTTTTGTTGAATTAATGATTCTTTTGAACTGGTTTTTGTTGTGTCCATGGCAAGTGGGTGACTTAAGTAAATATAACTATTGCAGAGTTGTTATTTTCAATATCTTGTTTCTGTCAACACGATAATATCAATCAGTTATATTTATCTCATACTGTAGAATTTAATCGTAAAAGAATTTAATTGTAAGTTTCAAATTCGATGGCCTCTATATTTCGAAAGACGACAGGCTCCATTGTAAATGCATCCTTCAATTTTTCGTGGCTTTTAATTGATGTAGCAAGAATGTTTTACTTCACTGGCAAGATAATCGTCTAATCTAATATGTCTATTATAGCTTTTCTTAAACATGTATTTTTTCATCCGGTATACTTGTTTCTAGTGTTATATCACCCATACAGTTATCATTTTATATATTATGTCGTCTTAGTAACAGACACTAGTGTTCTTATCCCACAGTAAGGGTCAAGGCCATTATTATTACGTATGGACTTTCAATACTGCATTCCGGTAAAGATGATTCGTCATAATTCTTAGAAAATTAACAATTAACGACATATGTTTACTACATATGTCGTTAATTGTTAATTAATGTATTTTATTCATACATTATATTGGAAAAAATACATCAATATAAGATAAATACGATGTTTCTATATAGGCAATGCTGATCTTTTCAAGCATACGTAAAAGTGGAAACAGCGTGTAGAGAACGAATTTAGCGTAATATCATTCTGTTAACGAAATAAAGAATTAGGGAAAATAAATGAGTTACAGATTTGCATACGTAAATAGTATATTGTAATTAGATAGGGGAACAGTAAAATAAAGGGAATTGTACACACATTTGAGAAAGTCGAACGGATACAATTTTAACTTATAATAATGGTTATGGAGGTTCCTTTGTATGACAGCCAAATAGATACTCTTAAAGGTTATATATTATTGTTCGATGAAAATATGATTTTGAGTATATTGCGGTGAATAGAGACGGGTAGATAAGTACCATTGAAATGGTTAGACATTAAGATGAACATTATACAACAAAATAGTTGGAAATTACGCCATGGAACTCACTGACCGCAGTAAAGCGCGACCTACCTAGGCGTAGCTAAAGTCCTTGGTCGCTGACAGGCAGAAGCGTAGGCGGGGCGATAAGTGTGCTCTGCGATCCCCAACCCGCATGTCCAGCGTTGGGCATCAGCACCAAAAACTAATTAAGGGGAGGCATATGTTCTGAGCTGTTACTATGTATTCCAAGTTTGACAACAAAATACCCTACCATGTGGTCGAACTCAGGAACTCTAGTTCAGCATTTGCGCTTGCAACCCCTAGATCAACGTAATCTTAACAAATTAAGAAATGTGTGCAGATGTTGCCGTAATATTGACGTAATGAATTTTATTCGTACTGTTCTGACATACAGTAATCCAAGCATCATTATTGACTTCCGTTCTCTATATTTTCTCTGACATAAGTAGAGTTGTATGTAATAGTTATTGTATCTAATTATAAACATCAAGATTCGCGTTGAACGCTTCAATTTTACCGCTTCTCAGATATATTTTTCCGTTATTACGTATTTCTATGGGTTTTGTAACGATACAACTATGCCTGCCAGTGGTGTGCGTTGTATTGTGTTAACTCGATTTCACCGGACATAAAGTCGTTAAGTTATAGATAGCATGAACAATAAATATCTTGTTTCATCTAAGCTCTTTAAAGCATTGAGCAATCACATCATATAACTTTATTGTAGCTTTGCAATAAATCAGTAAAATTTTTCATCTGCGTTAAAATGAACTATACAATTAATACTCGTATATCACCGATTGCTTTTCGATTGTCTGTCTGTATGATTACTTAACAATGTGATTTTTTATTAAGCTACGCCGTATCTGACGCCTCTTTTTATATATTGTTCAGTTTTAGTAGATTATCATCGTATGTTTAAAATAAATAAATTAAAACATACCGATGTGAGTATAAGGCAGCATTATAGTGTCTGTCGAAGAAACAAATGCAATAGTGAACAATGTCGCGGTCGAAAAGCTAGATCCAAAAAACCTAAAAAACCAATGAAACCAACTGCAAACAGCGATTTAAACGTACACAACAATGTACTAGAATTTCATTGTATTGCGAACTAAATGGGACGGCAATTAAATTTAACGAGGAATATATCTATCTTGTCACAATACCCACCTCTTAAGCTTTCAACAATACCGTGACAATACGTTTTTGTTGGAGTGAAAGAAGAATGAGGCGTGAACGGTCCATTGATAATGGTCCGTTGATGATGAAAGCTCGGCGTAGTTCATAAAGTCAGATTTCAATGTTTCGCAAATATTCGGTTGTTGTATAGCCAGCTTATCCATGGAGTTATCGGTTATCAGGCGACGGTGTGAGGCGCGCGTGCGCGACGAACAGTTGATGTTCGCGCGTCGAGGAAGACACATCCGTTAGCGCTGCTAGCGTCGCTTGTGACTTGTGCGATAAATATTGCGAGTGGTTTTGATAATACTCTATCATTGCTGTGATACGGCGGAGTCTTGATCGAGCGGTGCGTGTTGTTTGCATTTATATTGCTGTCATAACATTAATAATTATTGTTACACTAACAGATAAATAATATTTTATTCATAAGTTACATTTAACTTAATATGAACCTTATGTAAATAATTGTGTAAGTTATATAAAATATATTAACATTTCTCGTTGCGTTTATTACGAAGATAACAAAACGGTAAGGTTCACTGACATGACACATTAGAATAAAAAATCGTTTTAAATTACATAAGAGTGAATTACGTGATAATAATAAGCTTTCTCTGAGTAAATGATATGTATACAGAAATGAACACAGAATCGTGGGCCATGACGATTTTTTTAGACCGACTCTACGTATATACGTACTGTACGTACGTACTTTACTCGCGATTTGAATACGCCCGCTGCCAATTACGATTTTGTTAAAATAAAACATGTCTCTAAATGAGATCATTGCTTAAAAAATTGAACTTACTTTTGTTTTGAAAGAAATTTAAATTGCATGCGAAAATTATACAATTTAAGATATACTTTTAATACCTTAAATACGAATTTAGCATGATTAAAAAAGATCACTGCAAGGATACTCTATTAATAATATAAATAAAAGATTGAAAAATTAAAAATTATCTTTCGAAATACTCATAGCGAAATAATGTTGATAGCTTTTTATTTTGTTCAAATCAAAAAAGTAGATTCCACTTTGTGAAATAGTTATTAGAAGATCTAATTTATTAATAAGCGTTTGGTGCAGAATTACGACCACGTGCAAATATTTAACGGCGTTATAAATGTTATGAGCCTTTTACACTGTCCTAAAGAATTAACCATTTTGTAAGTTGTCTTTTATCTAACCCGAAAAGTGATACAAATGAATTAACGTCATATTCAACCATTTTTATTATTTATATTTTGCATACAGCTTTCCGTTTATTAATATACATTCAAATTAAATTTGCTCAAATTATATTTTTATCCAAATTATTGTAAAACCGGATTTTTTATAATAGAAACCTTCAAATTTGAATAAAATTCTAAATTCTGTAATTTCTTGGCCCCTAAATAAATTAGACAGTTCTTTGTGGTGCTGCGATAATTTTTTTATTAATTGAAAATCTTAATATTTTGCATGTCATTGGAAACATTTTTTATAAAAATATCATAATTAAATGCTTTTACACACTTTATATAAGACCTTTAATCAGTTACTGTTTGTCAGCTATAATATGGAATTAAGTAGGTTCCGATGACATAAACTACGAAGTACTCTTGTTTGTAACAAGTTTACATTTCATAGAACCGTGTGAACGCAGCTTTATATTCGTAATTATCCTTTGACGTTTCAAGTATTCGTGCGTATGCCATTCGAAGAAATATTTTAAAAGCTCATAATGATTCTATACAATGTTACTACAACTGGTTCCATGCGTTGTAAACGTTTAAAAAGATCATACAATTATGTCGGTAGTATGTTAGAAATAAACCAATTTCTTTTTCCCAGTGTACTTTTAAAGAAACGCGTAATATTTTCGCTTTAACTAAGTTCTACATTAAGTAAGTATTAAGGTATTTTATCTACTATTGATTGTTCCATGTTAATGTAACAAGAAAAATTATTCCACTTTACAAACTTTTCGTATGCCGTGTAGCATAAAAAATGTAAAAATTTCTGAACATATTCATAAATTAGGCATTGTCCATTTAATAACTTTCAATACATCGTTTTCGACAAAACACAACCATTTCAATTTTCCACTGGTTTTTGCCATCGCCACAAGTAATTTTCCGTAGGATTATAATGATCATTATAATGGATTTCATAAGAGTTTTTTGTCGGCATTTTTATATATGTATGTACCTACGTATGGCTTCTTGCTATTACCACGGGTATTTTTCCGTTTGGAATACACACTATAATGCTTTTTAAAACAGTTTTTTGTTGTAAATCTTTCATGTATGTATGTGGTTATAAATAAAAGTGATAGCCTACTGGTTTAAAATTCAATCTGTTAACCAGGAGGTCCTGGGATCAGTTCCTGGCGCGCACCTCTTTACAAAATTTGTATTGTAAGATTAAATATTACTTACTATTACGGTGACAGAAAACATCCTGAGGAAACCTGTACACCTCAGAGTCCATGTGAAGTCTGCTAACCCGCACACGGGCAGTGTGGCAGATTGCGGCCTTAACACTTTCGTTCTTATGTATTTACGAATTAACATAGCAATATAAGTACTAACTAACATAGCAATATATCTACTAACTAACATAGCAATATATCTACTAACTAACATGGCAATCCATCTACTAACATAGCAATCCATCTACTAAATAACATAGCAATGTATCTGCTAACTAACGTAGCAATCTATTTGCTAACTAACGTAGCAATCTATCTACTAACTAACATAGCAATCTATCTACTATCTCACACAGCAATCTATTTACTATCTAATGTAGCAATCTATCTACTAAATAACATAGCAATCGTTCTACTAACATAACTATCTACTAAGTAACATGACTATCTATTAACTAACACATCAATTTTGTAATATGTAATAAGAACTGTATTACTATCTAAAGGTAAAGCGCTTTTTTTATAAGGACGATAACAAGAAGACTATAGGTCACTCTGATAACGGATGGTTTCTAAACTTGACACCAATAAATTTATTGGGTTCACTTCCTAACGTAAGTGTTTATTATGCACTAATATATTTTAAAGGTAGGCACCAAAAGTAATAAATTCACCTCACCGTTCATTTTACATAACTTAAGCGAATATTTTAGTGCGCCTGTAATAATAAACTTACAACACGTTATACGTGTTGGCGATGCGCACAGAATTAAATATGTATATATTCACGAAATATATTTTTGCATATTTCTTTTATAACCTTAGTACTTTTGAGGCTCATTTGAAAAAAACATTACACATATAATCGTACGTAAACAGAATTATTCGACATAAATGTATATGATTTTTATATGTAAGAGGTGTGTTTTGTGTAATGGATTCATAAATATTACACATTTTTGTAAATTGTTAAATTTATACAAAATTAATGCGCATACATTAAGCTGATGCTTGAAGTTTGTAAGATGTACCTTTTCTCTGTCATTCCTATTTAGTACCGGTCCATAGATTTATTCTCAGAAGAATTTTATATCATTCTTGATTGTATGAAGAACGTTGACTATAATAAACAGAAATAAATACAAGAATCTAAATTGAATTTAAGATGGAATATGTTTTATCTTTTTATATCACGAAAGATTTATGTTCTCGTTATAACTTACACGATTTTACGGTTTACTTTATAAGATAAGGCTATCGTGAAGGAAATCCTTTTAACGGCCCGGAACACTGCTATCCCATTGTATTAAACGTGAAAGCTAATGGCAACGATCCCATATTTCTTACAACAAAATTGTCCAACCACGTTCGGTTTCCTGACTTTTCGATTACAGTACCGTAACTTACAATATTAGATATCGATAATATTAACGCGGTAACTTTGTGTAACTGTGACTCTCAATTATTTTATGTGAATGCTTTATTAAATATTTGTATAATTATGAATACATTAACATTTGTAACTTTTTTAAGAACATTACACGCACGGTAAAGTGTGAACTTTAGCTTTTTTTTTCATATTCACAACTTTTGTCATATTCGTATTGTTTTGACAGAGCAGTCGTGTCTTGGCATGTTGCTTGGAGACGGGCATTACTGCGGCTTTGTCACCTGTATTACTCAGAGCTTTAATTTGGCGTAGTTAAAATTTGTAAGGACAAGGAGTGTAGCTAAAACGTTCATATACCAGTGTTGCAAATACTACAAGTAAGCTCAAAAATATAATATACCTGGTCTGTTTTAAAAAAAACTTATACGCGAGTTTTACCAAAAACAACTCTGTATTATGTACTCTGTATTATAATATAAATTTATGTTTAAAGAAAATGCATACATAATAAAAATAAAAGAGAATTTTTAATAATATCTACAGCATTTTCAATAGACAATGGATGAATATATTTTAAGATAAACTGTAATGAAATTAATAACGATGTGTTTTGCACTAATTAAATAAATAAACCTGACTTACAAGTACATTTACGTATTGATATCAATTAAAAATGTTTGATGTATTATGTATGTATTTTCAATTTCATTATTTTACTCAGGTTCTTTCTGACCACCTCCCGATTGAATTAACGTGCAGATGTGTGTATTATGATACTGATGTATGTGTGATACTGTTGTTATGTTTATTATTATATTATCACGCTAGCTTCAGTACTTATTCACATTTCGTGACGCAAAATGTTCCGGACGTTAACGCGTCAATGTTTTCAACATTCTACATACCTTGTTCTATAATTGATAGTCTTATAAGGAACTTCTGAAATGTAATGCATTCTTACGTAAAGTGCGTGTGCAATCGAAGTCGTTTTCATAGATATCGATCGATACTTAATTTGCGATGTATTTGTTTAATTTGCATGCAAGCGAGTTGGCCTTCATTGTACGTAATTGATTTCATTGTTGCGTAAAATATATCTTTATTATTAAAATGTTTGTGTGCTACTTTAATAAACACCTTGTGACATCTCCACGCACAGTCATCTGATCCCAAAGTAGTCGAGGCCTATGTTACGTAACCACTAACCAGATGGTTGATAAATATTTATAAATACATATAGTGATTTTACACTAAATACATATATAGTGATTTTACACTAAATACATATATAGTGATTTTACACTAAATACATACATATATAGTGATTTTACACTAAATACATATATAGTGATTTTACACTAAGTCGCATGACTAATACGTGCTCATCATATAAATGTTTGTCTTGGACGGGTATCGAACCTAAGATCTTCGGCTCAGCAGTCACGCTTACTAACCACTGAATCAACGAGCCACTCTTAATTCTATTGCACTTCAGTTTCTTAGCCAAGCCTTAAAGATAATGTTGGACACGGGCAGGTAGATAATTCTCGGCGCCTGACATGTCTTGTGATGTTATTTGGTACCGATTTCCTATCGTGTTCTCGGAAACCCGGAAAGATCTGTATCTGTCGCGCACTCAGCACTGTACCTAAATCAATTCCTTGTCTAGTTTTTTCCCAACTGAAGTATACATAAGTGCATGCATTATGTATATTATGTAATACAAGTGATATTTGAAATATAAAAATGTACTTTGAAGCGGTAAAAATGTTTCCTGTCCGCGGCGAACCTTTTTTTTGCATTATTTCATTAATTTCCACATTTTTTTACATCGCACGGCTAGTTGATGTGTCAGTAAATATACTAGCTATTAAGTTTTTGCAGCTTAAATAACGTAGGCATGCGTGGCAGGCCTATTACGAAGCTAATCGTTACCATATAATGTTGAGGCACAAAAAGTTGTACATTACATGAGTATATAAACGACCTTCTTAAGGCGATGTACTGAAGACGAAAATAGTTTATAACTATAGTCGTGTTGATATTAAAACTTATTTAACTTTAGGGTTTAGGGAGCGTTTATTAACGTTTTCATTTCTTGTAGAGTACAGTAGATTCTACGATAACCATCATCAATCGTTTTGTCTTCATAGACATGATTCTTCTCTAAAATGTACGTGTTAAGGTAGACGTACGTCTGACGTAGTGGCTAAGTGTAGTGTGTAGTGTACTACACTCTGCTGCCTGCCCCTTTAGGGAATCACGGGCGTGATTTACGTTTTTGTATTGTGAGTCTCTAATCTATTTAATAGCGATAAAAGAAAATATCTCTACAGACCTCAAAGTTTAATGTTGTGTAAAGCGTATTTGATGTTCTTTTGTTATTGCCTTAACCCTTCTTGTTGTGTGAGGAGATTGGTGTCTAATGGTAGAACGATAAAATATTTGAATACGAAGTCTACCGAGATGCGCTTGGTCACAGTGGCGTTAGAATACAACAATGGGCTCGTGGATTTATGGCTTGAAGTAGTTTTTAGGTAGTGCGACGGTGTGGCTCGCAAACCTTAATTAAAGATTTCGATGACCTTTCAAACTTTTGCAAACTGTTCGTGTCATCGTTGTATTCTATATTTTAACATTTCCAGAGCGAGATTACAATTACAGTTCTAATAACAAATACAATACTTTTAATAATCTACAATGCGACCTTTGAACGAGTAATCCATATAAGTTATTTCCACATTTTTTGTTGTTTAATACGGTATAGGATATACCTGTAGTACTTACATATCCACGTTCGCCAGATGTTGATAGTTAATTGATACCGATTGTGATTCAATGTCACAATCATGTTAGGTAATGACAACATAACTACGATTGACAATATGTAACAAATAACGTAACATAATGCCTGTAATCCCCAAAGAGATAGGCAGAGAACTAAGATACGTTCTCACATTTTACATGATACGTAATGTAACTCATGGAATGAGGGATGAATCTATTGCTATACTCCTGCTCATATTCTAACATCGAGCTGCTACCAGTAATGTAGAGTCAGTTAATATTAATACGTACTCCGTAGACAGCGGCACGAAGTTTTATATCGATACACTACGTACAATACTGACAGCAGAATATGAAATGCAAGTCGGCTGGAACGAATCAGACAGGAAATAATATTTATGACACCTACGAGTATGTACTTGCAATTTTTCGTATCATTCGAAACTGTTTATATTTTAAATCATATCATTTAACATCTCTGTGTGTGTAATAATACAGGATAACAATAATTATTATTACTTATCAGAAATGCTATTATCACCTTTCTCAAACGGTTCCTTTCTCAGAGACAAGCTAAGAACACAATCTGTTACTCTGAAAAGGTATGTTTTAATTTTTCATACGTCTTAGTTAACACTATTACAACTCTGAAACGTAAAGGTTTCCGTTCAATGTTTTTCTTCGCCATAATAACTTTTCTTTTCTTTATTTATTCAGTAACACCTTAAGCTAAGGGATACAAGGGCGTACTTAATGCCTAATGGCATTTTCTTCCAGTCAACCCTGGGTGATGGAGAGAAAGAGAGAGAAATTTTGTAAATTGACATAACCTCGTAAATGAGAAGTGTAAGTCAAAATTCGAATTCCAGACCCCGAAATAAGAGCTCGGAACCCAGGTAACTGGAAAATCGGCGCTGCTATGAAACTATCACTGCAATTATGCTCCTATATTATAGTGTTCAAATGTAATATTAAGCTTATATATTATTCCTGTCAAAACCTGTTATGCATGATGCATTTAAAGTAATGTGAACTAGTTCCTAACAAATTAATGATAATAATAGTTCATGCGTTTAAGAACATTTTAATTAATCAGTTGTTAATTTTAATTAATCTGTTAATCAGTTGGAAACTATTGATACCTTTGCATGTATACATATATACGTATCTATACGCGAAATCTATACATATATACGTAACATCACGCTTGTAAACTCAGGAGAGGTAGACAGAGGTGTGTAGTACACTCACACGTAAAACCTTTTACGTTGAATAATTGGTGAGCTTATTGCCGTACACCGTGCATACATCCAGACTTTGAGCATCAACTAAAAAATGTAAATTTAAAAAATCCGATAGTACACCACCCGGGATTTGAACTCAGGACCTCCCGATAAGCAGTTGCGCTTGCAACTAACACGACCAAAGACACAATCAAGCAATGTATGTGTCTATGAGTATATATTACAATCATAAAGTTTTGCTTTAAATAAGATGTACCTACTCGTTTATATATTTGTGGGTTAGACATGAAGTACCTTTGTTATATACCGACATTTTGTTAACGAAATAAATTAATCTCGTTCCGACCTTCGCTAGTTTTATTACGTATTATTCAGTGGCGACCAGGATGGAATCAGAGCCCACGCGTGCAATGTTACGAATGTTACGTAATTATAAATAACTACCTTTAAACAATCATTAATAAATATACGATATAATGATCGTGCTAGCAAAGAGTCCGATATTCTATATTTGGCGAACTTAAACAAAAATCTGAACCCAGGTATCAGAGTGGATAATTTATAGCTGTACGTAAAGGAACTAAAGTCAAACCGTTTGAAAAAGGAACAATAAATGTCGGCCTTGTCGCTGAACGACTAATCTTGATCATACAATCTCTGAGTACCCTTTAGAAACAAAAAATATTATATTAGGTAAACCTACATAAAAATATATAAAAAGTAGTATGGTTAATATCGCGCTTCGTAAAGCTTAATATACTCAATGTACTCAATATGCTCAATAAACACAATATACTCAATATACTTAATATACTCAATATACTCTATAACAAAATACTCTTGTAATTTTCGTAACAATATCCACATGAATATTTCTCGAGGTAGTAATTATTGAATGTAGGAAATATATAGGTATAGTCCACAGATATTTTTGCAGATAAATATAGTGGGCCGCATAGGTAACTGGTGAAACGTGGCAGTGTACCTATTACACTCTTCGGGGATTACAGGCAAGATATTACGTTTATTAAACGAGGTGTCTTTTTTCAGACTGCATTTTTGTACAATTAATATGATGTAAATATCAACAAAGCGGTAAAGGTTGGCATACTAATACAGTTAATAATGCGTTAATTGCATTAATGTAAGTCAATCGCATTATTTCCAGTGCACGTGTTGCGTGTGTCGATGCGATGTTTCAATAATATACCAATTAATCACGGCTACTCTGAAATGGATAAATGGCGCCAGTTAATTGAGTAGAAAGTTACTTTATTGTCCTACGCATCTCGACTTCACGTCTCATTAATGAGTTGACGCAATTACAGTTAAGTTATTTATGTAAACGCAGAAAACAAAATGGAAATAGTTGTAGTGTCACAGTACTACAATAAATCACATATCAAATTCAAAACATCCAGCTTCGTACAATGGCATTGGATTCATGATCGAATTATGTACCGGTTGAACTCACAATGTTTTTTCAGAATATCTTAATTCTATAGTCACGAAACCTTTCATAGTTGAAACCTATTATTTTTTTCAGTAAATGCGTAAATAACAAAAAAAAAATAAACTTGCTCTGAACGCCTTATACAAAGATTTCCTGAGTAGTGGGTGCCGGGGAAGTATGTAGAATTAACATATTTGTCATTCGATAGATATTTGGTAACGTCGGGTGCAGAACCCGGAAGAGATCCCCGGTAAGTCCAAATAATGATTAATGTGATGCGGGCAGTAGTAATTAAGTTCCTGTCATCATCTTCCGTGTTTTGTGTTTAATGAAAGTGCCTGGCAACTAGGCAGCAGTCACTAGTTGCCGATACTGTCCACGGTCATTTGCAACCGACCTCGGGCAGGACTGTTAGTGTCAGTTAGCGTCAGTTAATGTCAGTAACAAGTTGTTAGTAAGACTATTAGTTAGTATCAATTGGTGACGGCACTGCCGGATGAATTCTGAATATTAGCAATATTACCCCATTTAGCATAATACTCGTATGTTAGTTCGAGTGTAGTTGGTAATAATGCATGTATCATTCGAGGGCCACCACCACTTGCACACCTGTGGACAGATAAAACACCCTTCAAGTCGAAACAAAAATAGTGTTAATAGCAATTGTCTCATCATAGACATCAGTGCATTAGTGGCGCTTCCGTCGAACCATAAGTATATGTTTTAGAACTCATACGTGCCTAAGTATTTAATGGAACGAATTCACACTCAAAGCGATATTACTCATTATTATGTTTTTCGGATCATCATCTATCATAATTGTAACATTAAATTAAATCGTAAATGAAGTTGACAGCGTAACGTTGTAAAATTTTGATTAGTGCGTATTGGTACATCCGTCACGGCTAGATGCCTTGGCTGCTTACAGTCGGCAACATAGGCGGTGAGAGATGCTATGCTTTCCGATCCCCAACAGTATAATTATAATTAAACAAGGTGATAACGATGGTACGACACATCCTTGCAGACCTTTTCCGAATTTAATACGGACTGATTATTTTGATCCTACGATCCTGTGATCCTAATACCGAAGTCTTGTTCTAGGTCGGTTGTAATAATGATGGCTGTAGCATTACCAATGTAATTCGTCTTAACGTAACATTACGCCTTTAATCCCCGAAGAGGTAGGCAGAGGAATGAAGTATACTCCCGCGTTTCATCAGTTACCATTACGTCCCGCTATGGAAAAAGTGTTGAGCCTCTGCCATACACAGGGCACAATTCAATTCATCTTGTTTATTGAAATATCTATTATATTCATCGGCGTTATATTTTAAACTGACTTAAAATACATTTAAATACTGACGTGACCAATTAACAAATGTAAGTAAAATATTATAATTATAAAAGTTGCGAATCCATTAACTACTTCTTTGGTCGTGCTGGTTGCAAGTACGAATGCCGAATCGAGTCTACTCTGCCTACATTTATGGGGATTATATGCGTGATGTTACGTTATGGATTCATCGTATCTGTTAACGTCACAAAGTTAAATAACCTATTCTTTGACAACAGTCATCGAGCACCGGAAACGTATGAAGTATCCATAACTTTACACTAATATCATGGTTACTTACATACTAGTCGACGAAAGGATAAACATTTAACATGATACAAGTAAATTAATAACCTCTTATGTTGCTGATGAATATAAATTGACACACAATTCACACATCGAAGACTTCCCTACAAGTGCAGGAAGTGCAGTAACTGGACGTTAATAGACTTTTGCCATTGTTTCATATAACCACATGTAAACTGCGCTTGTTAGCTGTTTATGTAACGGGACGAATGTTGCTAGTCAATAAGTTATATGGAAATTGAGACCCGAGCTCATTGTCCTGTTACCAATCTCACGTTTCATATCTTTCTCGGCGCAGGTTTGTTCCTTTTATGGGATTTTGCGGAAAGCATTTCTCTTTTGTTTGCATTTGTTTAGCTTTTTATGTAACACATGTACATACATAGTTGCGTTCTACATCTTGTCTGTTTTATAAATGTTTACAATTACTCACACTTTTTATACAGCAAGCTTCTCTTCCGTCGTTAGGAAAGATCTAGAACTTAACCTTAAATTAGGGTTCCTCTATTTTGAAGTTGTAGATAAATCCTACATTATAATGAACATAGGTTTAAATATTAGGAATTTGAGTTAGCAATTAATAAACCACATCGTTTTAAGGACTGACATTTTAGGAAAAAAAAGGAGTGAAATAGGAGCCATGTCTTGGTACAAGAAGTCCGTATATTTTTCCGACCAGGTGGTTTAATGACGGCCCGATGATATGGCGCGGAATAACGAAGGTCCATATTTAGTAGCGGTCCTTTAAAAATTGATAGATGAATCCATTGACGATATTTAGGCTTACTATATTCGCCTCTTTTTATTACCATTTCTTTACACTTAAATGTCGTTACACTTAAGTAGTCGTTATCGAACGCTTCCTGTACTTGATTATGGTTCTGAATTCTTGTTGAGGGCATATTTTCCTTATGTTTATTCATTGATGTAACCAGTTACAGCTGACTAGTCCGATTGCCCACGAATCGTGTATCACACGACCGACTCCGCATTAACATAAATTATTCTTATATAGCAAGATCGATAGTGCAATATCATTTAAAAATTGTAATTAAAGATACGTAAGGTGTATCCAATTTGTATAAAAATTCGCCTGTGGCTTTGTTTGAATCGTAGCCAGCGTAACCATTAATGTCGAGGTTACACTAATCACCATAAAAACCAGAAATCCTGCGTAATCGGGAGGCCACATCTGCCTAAACGGTGGTCAGTTATAGGATACGTGGCCATTTAAACGGTAGAGATTGATGCGTCAAGGTAGATACAAAAGTGATTATTTCCGGCTATTATTAAGTGTTCGACAAAAAGTATGGGATACAATGTACAGTGTTGGAGGTCGGTCACTGAACTGTGCTGTAATTTTTTTCATTGATTAATTAGTTTTTGTGCGATCTTCAATCTATCTGTACACATATAACAGGTAGAAGCCATTTATAAAAAGTCAACCGAGAACAAGGTCACTGCTTGCTCCACGCAGAAGTCTATCAGACACGTCCAAGGTGAACTGTAAGATCGGACCAAATTTAGCATAATATATGTTTAATTATAAAAATTATCAACAAGAAAAATATTTCTTCTTTAAATATTTGCAACTACGTATTTTTTCAATTCGTTCGTTATACGTCATCTTGCATTAAGTATTTTCTAATTGTGTATAAGTCAACTTTCATATATTTTACATTAAATAGTAAATAGATTTTAATGAATGTTAACAATTGTTAAAAAACCAATTTGATTCCAAACTTTGATAAACATGTTTTAACTCGTATATTATGTATTAGCTAGCTTCTATGTATTATTAACAAAATTACATAATATAACTAAAGTTAATTAAGCTCATGGGCCTCTGTGCGTAAAAAATTATAAAAACGATTTTAAAAAGGCATCAATGCAATTGGTCGTCAAAACACAATAAATTTAAAACGACATCGTCTTGTCTTTCGTTACGGTACTGAATAATTGTTACGTCGAATTCTAACACAAGCTGAATTTATACGCGATTCGGTTTCGACACAGCGAGCTCTTCCCATGACAGTGTTGCCAACAAAATGTCTCTGCGGTTTGGAAATCGTTTACCAATATAGATGTTTCGTTTCGTTTGGCTCGTACTTAACACAGTCAAGTATGTATTGCGTAATTATTAAGGTTCATTTCAAATAATTCTACAGGCATATGTGAGCCGCGGTCGACTTATGTACCTATATCAAATAACTGAAGTTACATTTTTCTTAGACCGACAAGTGTATCGCTACTAATATAAAATGAACATACTAACTGGAATTGTTTAAGTGTTAGTGCATTTATACGTATATAATAAACACATTAGGATAATAGTATTCGCTTAATGTTAAAAAGTCGGGCTATTTTATTATTTTCAATACGTTACTAATTCCATTTTTATTACTTGTACGTGTAGGTAATGTATTAACTAATTTAAATATGATGTAATTAGATTAAGAAAAACATTGTATTGAAGCTGAACGAAAATTAATTCGATAAAATCACAACTCCTTACTTCAATATAAAAAATAGGTTTTTCCACATTTCCTCTATACGACAAATGAGAACTTTGTAATATACTTATTTCGTTAAATAGATTTATTTTTAGGAAGAAAAGATAATCAATATGTTAAGTGACTATTTTCCGGTAATTAGTAGATATCTATCTTTGTAAAGTTTGAATATATATTACCAATTTACAGACGGTATATTTTAAATACAGAAAAGAAAAAAAACTCATTTAAATCCATTCTTTCCAATATCCGCCTCAGAAATTCTAATTCTTACTCGTCAATATTTTTAACCGACCGATGAAATGTTATGCAAATAATAATTCAGAAATTGTTGTTTCTTTAACGTAACGATTCATATTTCTGAATGCACTTAGGAATTGATTTAATACGGTTACATGCACGTTTGATTTCGCGATAACGGATTTGCGCAATATACGAAGAAATAATTCCCTCGAATACGGTTATGTAAGTAAAATAAGATGAACTTCTAATTTTGTGTCACAGTGTTTGATCTGTGGTGTGAACGACATGCACTGTCGAAACACAAATTGTCTTTCCAATATCCATTAACAATATAATGAATCAGAATGACTAGTACTTTTTAAACACATTTTTTTAATTTGTATGAACATATAATGAATCGGAAGGACGAGAACGATCGAAACAAATCGTTTATCCAATATTTGGAAACAAAATGTTGTGATAATTGGGTGTCATTACCGTGTACTTTGTCTGTGGTACCTACAACTTAACTTGTAGTACATAAAACTAAGTTTCAAGATCCTACTAAATATTATTAAGAGCTTTATTCTCTCAAGAACATTGATAATCAGAATTTCATTGCAGTGGCGACATTCCCTTATGTTAATTTTTTAGATGCGAAAGCATTTTTTTATTTAGCGATTTAGAGTAGGTAGTAATGCATCTGTTACTAATATAGGGTTAAGTTTCAGTTCTATTCCATATGTAGGTCTATGGATTGTAGTGATAGCTTCGCGTTTGACTGTCCACACAAACTTTCCTAATTCTGTGACATAATTCTTGAGCCTTCCAATGAGCCGTTGCTTGAGTTCTACTATTAGATACACGTGCCTTTTTTAGGAAAACATAAGTAATCTATACATAAATAGGCAAAGACATTATACTCCAGTACAATTTATCATTGTGTTTATCAATCGACATACTGTTTTATATTGGCGGGAGCTACCGATATTTATTTTTAAAAAAAGCAATGTTTATAAATATACATATAAACAGGTCAAAGGGAAAACTGTTCAATATTTTTTGTCTCACGAGTACCTACAATGTATCATGTATCATACACTTTAGGTATATATACTAGGTAGGTACATATACTAGGTAGGTACATATACTAGGTAGGTACATATACTAGGTAGGTACATATACTAGGTAGGTGCATATACAAAAGAATATTATGGGCAAATTTCAACCACCAAACGAATAGTAATATGTACTACGTATAAACACGTTATAAACCCAATTCTTTAACTAGCCAACCGTGGACTATAATTAAAAAAGAATTATTTTATCATAAATAGTAAAAATTGTATAATATGAATATCAAGGTGTGTGCTATTCTTCCGTATCGTTTTCGCCTTGAAATTATTCGATTTGAAGATTAATGCATCGCCCGCGTGGGTAAACATATTTTTTATGTTAATCGATTTATGCCCAGGGCGAGAATTTGAAGATCTTAAACATACCTTTAACGCAAGGCCGCGACCTCACTAAAAGTAGATTAAGTGATCGCGTTAGATAAATTGGAAAAAATATGTAGTTGCTAGTCATTTTACTGTCAGGTGGCTTCTGAGTCCTCTCTTTTTATATTAATAATCTCTTTAAGTACATGTTTATATGTATATATGTAGTTTATAAGCCGTCTGGTTACCATACCACAAGCTCTCTTGATGCTTACTTTGGGATCAGATGGCCGTGTGTGGAGATATCCCCAGATAATATTATATAAAACATTTCACGTGTTACTAACAACAAAGAGTTTTTATTCATTTATTTATCTATCTAATATTTACGCATAATGAAGGATGTAAGCCTTATTTCTGCTTATACCAATGTTTGTTCAGAAACTAATTATTAAAGATGAATGCAGGATACAATTAGTTTACACACAATTATCTTGTAATGAACTATAGTTTGATGCACATCATAGCATGCCATGAATGCATTTTTCCTTTTATGTATGATGAGTTATAACCAATTGACAATTCCTTTGTATTGCATGATGGTATTTCCTTTATCGTTTCGTTCGTGTGTGTGTGTCTGTGTGTGTGTTTGCGCGTGTGTTTATATGCATACCTACATATAATTATACCGTTTTATTAATTCTACCTTCTTTGCAACTAGCAGCTACTAAAGGTTCTTCTAAAGGTTTTAAAAACCTATTGAAAGGTCGAATAATTTATATACTTATCACGCCAGTTCATTAGCGAGGTACGCGTATAATGTCATTATTTTTATGTTGGCAACTTTTTGATTGTTTTATTGCAAGTAACTTCGATAATTATAAAACGCGTAATTGTTTTAGTTTTCACGATAGATTCAATTGATTCCACAGCGATCGATTACGTAAACCGTTACTCAACAATGTCGATGCGAGCGGTAACCCCCGACGGCGCCGGTCATGACAATCATGACACTGGTCTAAATTCGATCGAATCGTTTCGTACCTACGAGTCTACGATTAGCGATACTCGTTTCAACAGTTACAAGCTCTGTGCTTCCTACTCCACCCGTTACGGACCTGGCGTAATGATATAACATTTATAATAGTAACTATTCAGGGTATAAAAAAAAGTAACTTCATGCCTGTAATCCCCGAAGAGGTAGGCAGAGGAATGCAGAACACTCCCACATTTCACCAGTTACGTTTA